>WYDI02029732.1:0-13799 GCA_009867235.2 Psittacus erithacus
AATTTTAAAAAAAAAAAAAAAAAAAAAAAAAATGAAAAAAAAAAAAAAAAAAAAAAAAAAAAAAAAAAAAAAAACAAAAAAAAAAAAAAAAAGGAAAAAAAAAAAGAAAAAAAAACCCTAACAAAAAAAAAAAACCAACAAAGAAACTCTACATTTTATTTTTGGACAAGCTGGTAATAGAAGCTTGTTTGAAAAGTTAATTTGATAGGTTTTTTAAATGAATCATGAAGCTGAAAATAAATTTTTAGGTATGTTGGTGCTTAGTAGATTTAATAACTATTTTAAAAAGGAAAAAAAAATGCGTGATTTTAGTAAAACTACTTTTTTTTTTTTGTTGGTTTGTTTCAGGTTTTTTTCCACTATGCATGTGTAAATGTTTGTAATCTGGCTTCTCCCCCCTCCAGTGGTATAAAGAATTGTGCCGCTTGAATTCTTTTTTTCCTTTCTTACCTTTTTTTTTTCCTCTCTCTCCGGTAAAACTTTTGGTACATTATTTGATGTTTACATTAAAATGTGACATTATACAAGGAAATTCAGATATTTTGCTAACTGTTTTGTTTGAGGAACATCATTAAAGAAGAGATTTAATGTTTGTCAAAGCTGTATCCAAATTAATCGAAACCTTTGGGGGATGAGAACGGTTCCCATGTTCTTTGTCTATATATGAGTTCTGCCAAGTTCTCCACAACCCTGGCCCCTTAGGAGAACAAACTGAAAAGAAGAGAATTCTTATTATGGGATGTTTAAAAATTACAGAGATAAGTGTGAATGAAAACTCGGAAGGTGAAATTTGTCTCTGAACATTTCAGGTCTTGCACACTGTTCGTACTTTAGCAGCTGGGGAGCTAGCGAGGGGGTGTAGTTCCCTCAGATCTGTAGTCCTCCTTTTACACTTGAAGTAACTTTAAATCTGGGAAATGCATTACAGGGACTGAGCTGGGTGTAGTTGCAGTATTCCTCCACTTAATAACATACAAGAATTAAAGTTGTAGAGCTGCGTGGGGGTGATTTCGATTTCTACAGCTGTCCATGGGACACCTGACTAATGAGCAGTGGCTGCTGCTGTATTCAATCAGATTTTTGCTCTGGTTACAATCAGGGTTATTATTTCTTTTGCATTTGACTTCATGTTTTAAGGCAAGGGTCTTTATGTAATGGGGTTGATTTAAACTCAGTACACTGCAGAGGTTTGCATATAAATTTTTTATTATAAATCTTTGCTGGTTTATGATTCAGAAACTTATCTGAAAAAACTTTTTGCTGTAAAAAGAAGAGCACGCGTAACTCCTTAATTTATTTCCTATATGTCTATACCAAACAAAAGATACTGAGGGAGGGGGAAGCCCCTTGCCAAGTTATGCTTAGCACTTCAGCATATGGCATCAAATCAAGAGGACCCAAAAATGAGGAGAGGCCAAATTCTGCAACCTTGAACCAAGCAAAACTACTGTTCGATGGGTTTTTGCCAAGCTGACTGGTGCAGAAATGGGTCCATGGGAAATTCATTTGCAAGGGCCGTGTGTGTGCTCAGTCTAAGTTAGCCTCAGTCTTTTTATTTCAGTGGAACGGTGCCAGTTCTCCTCAACGGAGTGACTGGCACTGCTCTGAGAGAAGAATCTGTGTGCCTGAGTGTTGTAGTCTGTGAAGAGTTCTTGATGAGATGTGCGAGACTATGACAGAGGAGAGGTAGGGTTCAAATGCACTTCACTTCGCCAAGTCGGCATTGTAATTTCAGGGGCTTCAAAATCACTCATTTATATGGAGCAGTCTTTTGGTTCTGTTCACCATATTTGAATATTAAAACTAATAAACATCACTTGTTAATTTACTGCTATCTGTCAATTAGTTAAGGGGGAGATGGTTGCATCTCACCACGTTTTATTCATGTTTTACACTGGCATTTTTATCTGTGCTGAAAGTGCTATGGATGAAGGAGCATTTTCTCTTACAATTCCCATTCTAAAACTTTATGAAAATCCCTGCTGGTTTTGGTTCTAAATTTTCCTAAGTGCTCTCACCCAGGAATCCGAGGATGGCATGGCAGAGATCTTCGGACATATTTTCTGCTGGAAGATATCCTTAAGTATAGTTTGTGCTGTTTTACTTAATTCTATAGGCATTCCTGATGCTGAGCAGAACGTGAATGCTGCCCTTGGCTTTACAAACCCTGCGAGTACCATTCCCTACTTTGATTAATTAGCGTTTTGTTCCCAGATTTGTCAAGTTCAGCTGTTTTGGTGCTTTTTTTTTTTTGCAGAGATCATGCTTTATAAGCAATTCTTTTGCTATGTATGTGATATCTCAACTATAAGTAGCCCTGAGAACGCTGTGCCTGCCCGCTCTGACTTTTCTTTGGAGTGAACTCAAGCATATCAGAATCCGCACGTTTCCAGAGCAGTCAGGCCGGGATGCTTCATGCTCTGCCCTTATCATCGTTCAACTCATTTCATTTGTTTTGTTAGTTTTTTAACTTCCTGGTTTTCCTCGAAACACTGCAGACAATTAACTTGTCAAGGCGGGTGGGGATGATTTATGGTGCCTATAAAATTTGCACATCATATTCCTTGACATGAAATATGGGCTGTTTGTGTTGGTATAGCAATACTTGTGCCAGTATCTTTTTGTTAGCTATGTCAGGAGCAAGGATTCAGTCATTCAATTCTCTTTTAGCTCTTTCGTTCAAGAAAAGGAAAAAGATCTACAGCAAGTGCAATGGAAATGTCAGGTTGGGGGGGGGGTGGGTTGGTAACTTTAGTTGAGAAATGTTGAGACCTTTTTATCTCATTAAGGATCAATAGATGCTTCTGATAACTGACAGAAGCTGCTCTGTGATCTGAATTCTCCCAGACTAGTTAGATGGTGTCAGTCCATTTTCCTTAGGTCTTGCTCACTCCTGAAGGGCGGAAGCTTTCATGACCAGCGCAAGGCATCACGGTGCTGCCAGTGATACCGGTGATGGTGGGTTTAAAGCTGAACCCAAACTCTGTGGTGCAGCCCTACAAGAACAGACTTGTGCTGCTCCTGCTGTTAAAATGAAATAGGCCAGAAACCCAAGTTTACTCCCTTCTCTGCATTTTCTTGTAGAAAGCAGGGAAGCTGCTGTCTGTCTCGCTGCAGAGCGTGCATATGTGATGTCTGTATAGCTTGAATTTATGTTCAATAGCTCCACTGGAGCCAGAACACCCATCAAGTATGACAAAGCAAGAACAATCTCATCCTCTACTACAGTCAAAACAAAGCCATGACGCTCTTTTCTTGCCCTTTGGTGATAATAGAAAGGGGAAATAATTTAAATGGATGCTTTTAAAACAGGTACTGTTGTTGTGTGTGTGTAGTGTATGATACAGAGCGGCCTAATACTCCAATATTTAAGTTACGGAAGTAATACAAATAATTCAAATATTAAAATATAAAAATCATTCAAAGGGGCACTGTGCCACCGTGGAAAGTGGAAGCTTCTTTTAAATGATGTTTAAACTGAGGTTCATTCTATAAATGGTTTCTGCACATGGGTCAGGTTCCTGGCATGCAAGTGTCCGACTGTCACACTCTGGATGGAGCCCAAGAGCTTGGTGTTAATCTCCAGGGCCCTTCTTGGGGCTGGCAAGACACAGCGCTGTGAACAGCCATCCCTTGACATCAGTGACCTCTTCTATCAGGTATGTTCCTCAAGAGCTATCAAGCCCAGGAGGAAAAAGGCCCCTGTGCAGTGGGGCCAAGGATCTCATTGCAGGGATGGGGGGGAATCCTCATATCTTTGGGACTGTCTGGAAATCATTTCCACAACTGTCAAAATAAGGACAAAAAAGAGGTGATGGCCACAGGGAAGTGAGAGTGGAAAAGGATCAGGAGCTCCTTGTCCTGTGCCTGGCTGGGGCCAGGTTGCTGCTGCGGATCCAGGCGCTGCAGATGGACGCTATGGCGAGAGCTCAGCTAGCTGCGTGCTAACCAGGCAGCTCTGTTCCTCAGAGTTGTTAGTCTGGCACCTTTTCTGCACATTGACTTCGCACCACACAGCATTCAAAAATAAGGGAAGCAGATTCTCTCCGCGCCTTGTGCCTGACAGCAGATCTTGCTCTTACATAAACAAAGCCCTCCATGTCTTCTCTTGCTCTGGGATTTAACACTTGGGCTTTGCAGTGTGGTGGGCAGATACCAGCAAGAGAAATCTCACAGTACTGTGTCGCATGCGATGCCCTGGGGCACCCTGGTGTGTGAGCCCTGAGGAAGGGGTGGGCAGGGATGTTGGTTTATGGAGGGGCAAATGGCAGGTACCCATGGGAGCCACGGCCAAAGGTGTCTGTGGGTCTGGTAGTGGCAGGACCAAGGCTCAGGATTTTATAGTGTCTGTAGTGTTTATACTTGGTCTGTGAATCTGTTTCCCTCTTCTTCTCTCTAATGCGTTTCCCACTTGGTTCTTTGTGTCCCAAACCCGTGTGTGATCCTGTTAGTTGTGTAGCATCTAGATTCCCATCCCTGTTTCACTCTGACTCCTGCCAGCAGGGAAGTTTCTTGCATGTTGTCATGCTATTTTCCCAGAGTTTTGGTGGCCATTCTTTGCTCTTTGCTCCACTCAGGAAATGAAATGACACTGGTTACAGCTCCCCTCAATGTTATATTCTTCTTTTTCCTTTATAAAGGCCAATTACTTTTATTAACTCTCTCAAAACACTTTATCCTCTCCCTGGCAGAGAGATTTTGATAAGGCAGAACAAACCTGCTGCAGGAGCAGTGCCTTTCCCACTGTGAATACCAATGACCAATTTAATGGAGGGGTCCCTCATCAGCATTTCTTAATAGCTGGAAAAAGAAAATGAAGTCATCCCCATGCTTCTCAGTCTTGCAGGGACCATACGAAGCAGTGAGTGATCAAAAAGCCTCAACTTAAAGCAGACAGAGAATAAAGCTCAGTGGGTTTAAGAGCCTTAGGAGGCACCAAGCTCTGCCGCCTGAGTTGCTGCCTGTGGGTGTAAGTTCTCACTGCTACAAGCTGTGTGTTTTCTCTGGCTTGTGAGTAAAGTGAGCCCAGAGAGGCTGTAAAACCTCCAGATCCAGGCCAAACCACAGCACTCACTGGGAATCTTTCCATTGCCCTCACTGGCCCTTGGATGAGGCAGTTCAGCCCTGACCCAAGCTGGAGCGTGCAGGAGACGGGTGAGACCTTCTGGGATGTGTTTATCTGAAGTATGTATACTCTTCATGATACTCTTGAGTATCACGAAGGAGAGTGAGCAGTTCCTTGGCTGGGCAGCAAGTTGGCCCATCAGGATAAGAAGCCACCTAGAAATAACTTCACCCCAGCAGCATTGCAGGGGAAGGATGGTGCTTCAGAAAAGGTGTGGATGAAAGACTTCCTGGGGGTACAAGACATGCCATTGATCTGCATGAGTGATAACCTTAGACCCATGTCCCCAAACCTTGCTTATCTCAACCCATTGCATGTCCAAGTTGAGGCCATTTTGATGGTGATGCCTGAGCTGGGAATGTTTTGCTTAGATCAATCTGCGTTGTGTATGTTTGGATAGATCCCAGCCTGGGTTCAGCTGCCGCAGGGGTCACACCGACTCCTTTCTTTTCTGTTGTCACATGTGAAGGATCTCCCTAGAAACTAACCTCTGTTTTCCTGAACAATGAAAATGCAAATGAAGGATGTCAGCTCTGTACCCAAAAATAAGATTTCAAAACCATTTAGCATTTCACAGTGACAACTTGAAGACTTGCGCTTGCCTCTCATGATGAGAGACAGGCAGAGGTCCCCAGCTCACACTCAGATCTGAGCACTAGCGACTGATTTATCCCCAAACTTTATAATATATGTGTTATTTGTAGTGCTTTTCAACTTCAAAGAGCTTGAAAACTATTAATGCAAGTGCACAAAAGGCGTCTGTTCTTGCTGCCACTCTACGGGTGGGAAAATGGAGACGTGCCTGAGTCTGGTGGGGAGTTGCTTGGGCTCAGTGTGTCTGGATGGGATCTGGCTGATGGCAGGGCCATGGGAAGCCCGTTGTACCGGCATGAAATTGGTGGATAGCTTCTGGAAATGTTTGGACATGTCGTGATTTCAGATCTCTTCAAATTGATCAGAGGTTTTCTGTTCCAAATTCTGGTTTTCTTCAGAATTGTGGACAGCTGAATGCGGTGGGAAGGATGCTTCAGTCCCTTTTCTCCTGCTTTTTAAACTATTGGGTGTAAAAACTACAGGTAAAACATATGCTTTCCTCCTCGTGCTGGGAGACTGTGATGGTGCAAGCGGCTGGGTGAGCACATGGGGTTTAGGGACCCCCAGTGCTGCAGGCAGCCATGGCACAGCACCAGAGGGGCTCTGCAGCACAACCAGCCCTGCAGCATCCCAGCAGCGGTGCCTCGCGGGTGCGTTTCTTCAGGCATGCATAAAGAGCTATGCACTTCTGTAGCGTTTTCATTGCCACTCTCCTGGGTGTTTCAGTCTAAACCCTTCTTTCTTGGTAGCGACCTTGATGGATTTTACCTAAAATGTAGTTTCATCTATGCATGCAGTGAGCAAAGCATGGTAGCCTTCAAAAGCCCATTCACAAGGAGCAAATGAGAGCTCCGTGCAGTAAATACCATCCTGGATTACACTGTCATCCCGGACCGAGCAGAATTTGATGTGCCGAGTGATTCATCCATCAGTCACTTTTCCCGAAAATCATGCTACTGGAAGATTATGCTTTTTATTAAAGGAAAATATCACTCTTAATGTTCCGTACTTCCTGGCTTTGCTATCAAAGTTGAGGCAGAACAAAAACCGTATCTTGCAGAGGTTTTGTGCTTGATTCAAAAGAATGGAACTGCAGGGTGTAAATTGGTAGGAGAAAGTTTTATCCCGATGCTGGGCAAAGTTTTTGGTTTGGTTTGGGGTTTTTTAATCCCATATTCTAACAGTTTAATAGAACAGCATAAGGATCAACAAGGTATTCCAGAGTCGTGAGCTCACTCTTCTTAAGGAGGAAGGGGAGTACAGCATGAACAGGGAAACAGATACCCCACGGAGCTACAGTTTCCCACTGTCTTTCTCTACGCGAGGTGTAAAAGCCCAGTATTCCTCATGGATCTACACCAAACATCCTCTCCCTAAGAGAGCTGTCTTCTCTATGTCTCATACACAGATTTTCTCCCAACTGCACCAGGACAGGGATCCCCACATTGTCACAGCGCAATGCCATTCACCCGCCACTCACCGTGTGCTGAATCCTTTTTCTGCTCTCTTTAAAAAAGGAGGGGGAAAAAGAAGGAAACAAAGCAATAATTACATTGACCATGCCTTGGTTCTGTAATGAGCTGGTTACTGGAGCCAGTAACATTACATTGTACAGTGAGCCCCACGTATGTTAAAAAATACAAATCTTTTCACACCACTTTCTGTGCTTTCCTATGGGTGCCGGGAACATCAGTGCTCCGGCTCCGCATCCATGCACGTCTCCCAGGGGTTCTGGGGGAAGCGAGGCAGTGCGATCAGGAGGAGGGCAATGCCACAGATGAAAAGCAGGACGAAGGAGGCACAGGCGCAGGCGAAGGACCAGGAGTAACTGTACTCGATCCAGAGTGTCTCCTCGCTGTCGATCATCCTCTTCACGGATTGTCTCATGACTTCTACAGAGATGATGATGCAGAGACCTGAAGGAAGACAGAGGCACTGGGCTGAATAACCAGCTGTTGGTTCTGCATCCTTAATTAACCACTTCATCTGTCTTTGTGCCTACGGGAGCTGCAGTGACATTCACAGGTGAGTCATTGACTTCAGCGTTTGAAGGAACCAATGCTGTCAACTGCTTAGAGCTCTGTTATCACCCAGGCCATCCAAGTCAGCCGGTGACTTGTTGAGTGTGATCTTTAAGGCAGGATTGGATGGGGAAATCAGTGGTGGAGGAATAACTGCATTCCCTAGGGAGCTTTTCCAAAAGTTGAATAGGATTGTTACTGCAGGGACAATTTGCACCTCTGTCTTTCACTCACTGTGACAGGTCAGGGTATTACTAGCTCATGGAAAACTGCTGTCTTGGTTTTGGGAGACAGCTGTGTATTTTGGGCCTGAATAGGCTGTTTCTTTGGCATAAGTCTTAATAAATGAGGTAAAATAGTGAACATCCCTCATTTAGACTGGGGCTGGCACTGAGTATGCTAGAAATACCCCTTTTAAAGGTAGCTGGGTAATGCTTGTTGAGCAGGATACTTCCAGAGCTCTTCAGCTGGAGCATCACACTGGGACCTGTAGTCTAACTGTGGCTGGGAAGAAAATGCCAGTTTCAGGGTGATTTAGAAGTGTCTCCATCCTCCCAGGGTCTAAATGTCTCTGTTGTCCTATGAACTGTGTGTGTGAGCACCGAGCCTCCTACCTGCGAAGGTGTAGAACATGGATGCTGGCTTCAGCAGATAGTCCCTCTTCTTCCTGAAGGATAAGAGGACGCAGATTGTGCCGATGATTGCAAAGCCAACGCTGAAGATGGCAATGGCTGCAGCTGAAATGCTGTACTCTGCCAAAGCAAAACAAACACCAAACAATGCGAATGGATGCAAACTCTGAGCATGCTCCCGTCAGCTGTGCTGACTGCAGCAGGTCACTTTGAGACATAGGTATACACAGCGAGGTGACCCTGGTGAATTGAGTTTTTCCCTCAAATAAAAGCAGGGGCAAGTATTGGCCATGTATCTGCTGAATGTGAAGGGCACAGAAACAGAGCAGGAGAAGGAATCACTTTAGGAACACTTACTGAAAGAGCAAATGGCACCAGAATTGGCCCGAAGAGGCTCTGGGCTGGAGCTGGTTTAGCTCTGTTGCATAGATGTTATTGTTGAAGCCTTTCTGGACTCTGTGCGTTCACTTCTTCCATCACCTCACCCTCCGCTCTCAGAGTAAATAGGCAGCCTTATGCTACTTTTACTCCATGCCTGTACAGCAGAGCCCTGACAAGGCCCCCGTGCATGGTGCTGATGTTGTACAATGCAGGACAGCTGTGTCTTCCTTGGGGCTCAAAACCTGAGTGGGCAAAGCAAGCAGGAGGCCAGAGGTGAAGCGTTTGCAGGGCACCTCTTCTATTTATCTTTATTTCCCCCTTAAGCCAATGATTTCCAGCACTGTGGAACCCAGCTTCTTCGGAGCGTAGGATTAAACCCTCCATAAAGCATCTTGGTTTTTGCTAAGCCAGCTAAGATTTGTGCTGGACGCTTCTCCCAGCTGACTTCAGTGCCTGAATGGAGAGGAAGAATTGCTAATTGAATAATTCAGGCCTTCATTTACATCTTGCGTTCGTTTTCAGATGACTTTAATATTTAACACACGCAGCCATGCGTGAGCATCGCAGGCCTGGTGATATTTGCCTTTCAGGCCATCAAAGGATAGCTCTCCCAGGCAAAACCATGAAGGTTTTGCCTGTTACTAATTAGCTCCCATCAAAACGTGGCTATTTCTGCAGAGGGGAACAGCAGATCGCTCTTTGTTCTCACTGCGTTTCATACCACTGTTTTAGTATGATTTCCTTCATGTTTCTCTTTCCTATGTGCTGGAAGTGCCTGGAGCAGTTTGTTTCCAAGTGAAATCTTTTGCTGGGCTTAAGCTTTTCCTTTTGCTTCAAACAAAAGAAGTTCCTCCTGATTCTTTTTCATGACCAAGAAGGCATCGGATGTGCTTTTAGATCAGATGGCTGGATCTGAGAATATATAGAGCAAAAGCAGCTAGTGCCCATATATGCTCTTCTATCCACTTAAAATTCCCATTCCTTCCTGCTTCAGGGAAGGGCTCATTTAGGAAACCCGTCTGCAGGGTTTTCCACCATTATGATTTTCACTGCAAGAAAAGCCCACTCTTTGGTAAGTGTCATGCGATCATCTGCTCATCTGCTCATGTCGAACACGTGTGGCAAACTAGAGAGGAATTTGCCCTTAATGAGAGCATGAGAAAGAGAGAGAAGCGTCTTAGGTGAGTGCTCAGAATACTGCTTCTATCAGGGACTTATTAGAAATGTGAAATTCATCCAACTTCTCCAGATCCACGCTCTGAAAGCGCTGATTGTGGTGCTGTAGGGTCTCTGTTCCTTCCTTCCATCGATTGCTCTGTTTTTCACATGGCTTCCATATAAAATCAATACGAAGCATGAAATTCCTGAGGGTCTTCACAGAGTCTCTGTACTTCTTTTCAGGGTCAGGATGCTGTTTGGGGTATGATTTATTCATTTAGATTTCACCAATGGTTTCTTCCTTCGATGGCAAAGGCTCGGGGATGGTGGATAATGTCTGCGTTCTAACTTCGTTTTGATGCTTCAAAGGCTTTCTGCAGTTTCCATGTGTATTGACAGTGTTACATGTTTGTGGCACAGCTTTCAGTAAAATCACACTTATGAGTGTGAGCGTACATAAAAGCTCTACCCATGAAGCTGGCATTTGAACTTGCTCAGAGCATTCCCCACATTTTTCCCAGCTGATGGAATCTGATAGTAATTCCACTACTGCTTTCAGTGGGACTGTGGCTGAACCCTCATTTTGGGGACCCCTTTACCTTAGACCTTATGCACACCTCAGCCCATACAATGTCAGGGGAATATTTTTCAGGCTCATTCTTACCTTTCTGAGTGGTTACTTCAAATATCTCTGAGCTCTGCCCTGGAGTGAAGTGCTTGAAATAGGAGCAGTTGTGTTCTGGAAGAGAAAAGGAAATGTAATTTTGTGTAAACCTTGGATTAAACACAGTAAAACTGAATTTGCTTTTTACTGATGTATCAAACATGCACTGTTTTTAAGGTTCCCTGCCCTTAGTGATACCAAGAAACTGCGGTTGGTTCTATTGTACTCAGGAGCAGACGAGTGGCGCACCAAGCCAGGCCACCAGCTCCAGCGTCAACCTCAGCATCTCAGTGGGATGGAAGAGGGTCTGGTGAGGACCTGCTGCCTGGAAGCTCTGGCAGCAGCAGGGTTAGGGTGGAGGGTGCTCTCACTATTTATTACCCATTAACTGAGGGGATGTGCAGCTGGGGGAACAGTTGCTCGCCGGAAGGTTGGCTGGAAAGTGCAATCGCGCTGTGCAGCGCCAGCTCTGACTGCTCTGTTCTGCTACAGGGATGGAGAGGATGCAGCGCTGGCCACAGCATCCCTCCTGCACCCCAGGCTGGGCTTCCTCTGCCTGGGAAACTGTGCCAAGACTGCATGAAATACAGGCACTGCCTGCAGCAAGGGTGCGCATGGTTAACATCAGCATCTTTGTCCATTGAATAACAGAGTCAGCACCAGTGTACAGGAGATGCTTTGGGGTCCTCTCCAGCATCCTGGCTGGGTCAGGCTGCGCCAGTGCAGGTTGTGGGGTGAATCTGAGCCAAGTCCTGGGTGCAGGACCATGCAGGGTGTGCTACATTTTGCCTGTGGGCACATGGTGCATTTTGGTGGTTGTTTACAGCTTTAATTTCTAGCGGCAAGAAGACACCAGCACACTGTGTGTTACCTGTTGGGTTCTGTGTGATTTTTGTGTCATGTAAATGGCAGATGTTGGAGTTACTGATTCAAAGAGGATTTATTTTCTCTCTCGCAGGAGACAGACAATTGCCAAGCAGCACTTTTGGGCCCTTAAGTGGAAGATTCCTCTGAGATGCTCTTATCTACTTACTTGTATAAGCTGACTTTATTTAATGTGGAGCTTCTTGCTGGAGACTAGGTTAATGTTCAGCCCTTGCATCTTCTGACCTGTTCTTTATTATCCCTGCAAACAGCTGGAGGAAACACAGTTGAACTCAGACCGCTATAACTGAAATTGCAAATGCTGAGCCCTAGAGGAATGTTGTGTGCCTCTGCCAGGGACTAAGTGGTGGCTGAGGCTGAGCATCATGTCTGGTGATCCCAGTTTCGGGATCCTTTGGCTCCTGTGCTAAAGGGGAAGGAATGGGATGAAATGGGGATACTTTGGTATTATTTGGTTTGTCTTTTGATTCATTCTCTGAATAGCCTGGACTCAAAGGAGGCCCCATGTGTGTTGACTATATGAAGCCCAGGGTGAAGCCATCCAGGCATTGTGTGACTGAGGACACAGCACAGCTTTGTGTCCATTGCAGGTGAACCAATACCAGTCCCCTCTCCAGTCTGTGAGGGCCCATCAGAGGAGGACACACGAACCCTTCTTCCAGAGATGCAGGAAAAGGAGCTGCCTCTGTGTCTTGTGGCTTATAGCAAAGCTCTGCCAAGGCACAATAAATAGGGTTATCGCAGAAGGGGGTTAGCTCTAGGGGAGGTGGGTTTATGTAAATTACATTTATTGTGGGAAATATAATTGGGTTGTTTTGGGTGAAATGCTATATTGTTTAAAGAGGCTTCAGTGCTCTGCTGAGCTGGGAATACCTGTTTCAACAAGGCTCCCTGTTATTCGTGAGAACTGAGGCACTTCAATGCCTCCTGGTGCCATCACAAATAAGAGAAAAGCCCATTTGTGTCACACCACGTTTACATAATGGATAGGATTTAAAATGGGTATTATAATGGATGGAAACTGTGTGACAATCTTTGCTGCTCTCCATCCCTAACTGCATCATCTCTGCCACGAGGTCACCTCGGTGTGCTGATGCGAACAGTCATCCGAACTGTGCTTGAACATTGGGGGTCTGCAAGAAGACCTCATGGGGAAAGAAAGGGCAGAAAGGCCACGAGATGTTGGAGCCATGCAGGGTTTCAGGTGGCTGCTGTCACCTGTGAGCATTGCAGTGACAGGTTGGGAAGCAGCTGGAGACCCTCATGCTTGAACATGAGATGAGGCTTGTGGCAGGCTGGATGGGTAGAAAAACATGGATTTTAATGTGAGATTCTACCTGTGTTAAGTCTGGGAGACAGGGCCTGCTGCTGTGACTAGAAGAGGTGTTAAGGTGAGGGCTGAGTGGTGGAGAGGGCCAGACCTCGGGCTCTGACCTGGCCAATGAGCCAGGGGAAGGCCTTTGGTACACACTGAGTTATGGAGATGGTATCTCCGCATAGTTTAAACTCATACCAGTCTTGCAGAATGAATCTCTCGCATGGAGACAGCCCTGCTGAAACCCATCTGCCCAAGCACTTTTCCTCTGCGATTGCCTGAACTGAGGTTCTCCTATTTACAAGGACCTATTTAACATGCCAGCAGCACACGCAGCCTGTAGAGCATCAAGCGCATCAGAGCTCACTTTGTAGGATAGCAGCTACACCAGTTACTGACAGTGACGGTGAACTTGGTTTACAACCAGTAGTAAATTGCCCTGATGCCCGCTGGTCACAGTTAAAAATGCCTCAGTGTTAACCTGAATTTGCCTTGTTTTAGCAGCACCTCTGCAGCAGGATGCTGAACCCTTTCCAGTTTGTCAACATCCTCAGAAGCGCTCCATAAAGCTTTAAAGCGCTGCCTAAATCACAGCCCTGCTTTGTGGTCTGCGAGCCAGGGCACCCTCCCCATTTCGCACTGCGCTGAGCTCAAACCCTAATAAATAACGTTAATTGTGCCATCCATTTCCTCCTCGGGGAGCGCCTGGTGAATGGATATTAACGCAGTGATAAATTCTTATGTTTCTTTTGCAGTCCTGGCGCTAATGCCGGGTTATGCCTCATGATTTGCAGGAAAACCAGCGCCCACATCTGCTCTTTTACTGCGTGTTCGTTCATTCACGTTGTCTCGGGTGCTGCAGGTTTCACAGCTCCGGTGTTTCCCTGCTGACACCTCTTCCCAGAAGTGTGAAATCATCCTAACACGAGCAGTGGGGACGCAACGTCGTTTAGCAGCCTGGATCCGCTGTGGCTGCACTCCATCCCCTCCCCTTGCTGTGTTCCCTGCCTGAGTAAACCAGGGA
>WYDI02029733.1:0-22397 GCA_009867235.2 Psittacus erithacus
ATGAAGACAGGCTGAGAAAGTTAGGGCTGTTCAGCCTGGAGAAGAGAAGGCTGCGTGGAGACCTCATAACAGCCTTCCAGTACCTGAAGGGGGGCTATAGGGATGCTGGGGAGGGACTGTTCATTAGGGGCTGTAATGATAGGACAAGGGGAAATGGGTTAAAACTTAAACAGGGGATGTTTAGATTGGATATAGGAGGAAGTTCTTTACTGTAAGGGTGTTTATGGAAAACATTGTGCTCTTTGGTTTTTGTCAGTCACCTTGCAGCTTGCAGGGTTTTCGTATCTAGTAGTTCTTATTTGTCATTTAAACTTGGGAGGGAATTAAAAGGAGTTAGGAGGAGAAAAAAATTTCTTGCTGAAAAAAAGTAAATGGAAAAAATCATAAAAAGAATGAGATAAAGGATATCTAAACAGAGATGTAAGAGGAGAGAAAAAACATCTGGGAGGCTGACTATTCAGGGACTTCACTTTAAATTGTCAGGCAATCAATCACACTGCATAAAAGTCATGAGGTTGGTTATTCCTTTCTATGTAACCACCCAACAACATAACTCATCAGTACAGTGTCAGTACCCTCCCCAGCTATTATCTGATTCATTCCATAGACTAGCTGAAATGTAGTATCTGAGTTCAACTTGCAAAAATGCTGCAAAAAACTATTCAACCATTTTTATTTATACTTAAGCAGGTTAAAGGTTAGTGTTGTGTTCTGTTGCTACAGCTCTTGTACCAAATTAGTTTGGTGCCACCATTACTCTACTATTTATACTATGGTTGCATTTAGAATTTCCTATCTAGGCTGGGCTCAATGGTGTTAGTGAAAAAATAGAAGGGAAAAGACTCTCCCCAAACCATAGGAAGCTTAAAAGTCAATGACGTGCCAGGCAAAGGGAAGAAAAGATTTTAAAATGAGTGCCCAACTTTAAAGAACAAGAAATAACTTTCCTGCCATTCAGAAACAAAACCAATTCCTATGTTTAGGTCCCAGACCTCGATAGTTATGCAGCCACGGAATGAAACAATGATATTGATGTTATGGACTTGTGCAGAAAGCACATTTCAGACTGTGTTTTATAGGAAACCCAATTTTGAGAGTTATGATTAGAAATTAGGAATGATAATATAATAACTGAGTGATAATATAATATCTGAGTGACAAAAATCATGCGCATGCTGTGTAACTTGTCCCTACAGTTGAGCCCTGTCATGTTAATGCTGTTCACACAGCATCGGCTGTGCTTCTCTGCACAGCACCTCTACTGCAGACAGCATCTCACCTCCTTGCTGAGCTACGAGCTGTGGTACTGGAGAGGTAGCACTATAAAGCACTGTAAAGCCGAATGTACTCCATATTCCTTCAATCCCTCGATACGCAGGCATGCTGAATACTCAGCACTGAAGCAGGGGGTGAGAGCTGGGTCTAGGAAGGGCGAAGCAGGGAACCTGAGCCATGCACTGCCTCTCCCCATAGTGCTGTGCACCTAAGGATGGGAAACACAGGGGCCCCAACGCTGCTGTCAGACTCCCTCCTGGATTGCTGGTAATAGAGGTGAAAGGAGTGACAAAAAACACCAAAGAGAAGGGCTGCCAGATGTTTTATGGTACAAATCTCTCCCCTTTTTCATCTTCCAGACCTACAGGGTCTGGACTGGAGGGGGCAGGGAAGAAGATGGGGCAGTGGGTGGGATACTCACTCAGGAGAGGCTGGAAACCACTGATACAATGAATTCTTCTTGGTAACAAAAAGTAAAAAACATATTATCTTCAGAAATCACTAAGCAAATAAATTTTGTCTAGAGAAGAAATGCAATAAATCCACAGAAAATTAACTGCAAGGGAAAAGCCTTTGTCAGATTTTTTTCTCATCAATCATTTATCCGGGTTTATTCAATGCAGGCACTTCTCAAATAGTATTTACTAATTACCTTTAGTCAGCAAGATCAATCACACAGCCTTTGTTTTTTTACTGAGACTGGCTCTGCAAATTCTTTTAATCTGCAAGTAATTGGAGAAATCTTAATTTTGTGTTATTAAAGCAAGGTCAGTGTTCCTGTCCTTCATGATTTTTTGACTGTGAGAGTTGACGCTTTCCATCAGAGGAACAATTTCAATTCAAAATTTGCACATTTTGCTCTTGTCACATTTCATTTTGTGACAGAAATGTGAAAAGTGAGTGTGTCCGTTTGAAAGCAAGCTGAAAAATTAAGGTTATAGAGAAAGCAGGGGTCTATGTGTTAAATTATACCTTCTCCTTTTAAGGTAAGTCTTCCCACTGAAGTGAGAAACAGGATATTTTCCCACCTAGATAGGGATGGCTGTGTAGTTGTGCACAAAATAAAGCTGAAAAGCTTCACATTTGCTTCAGTTAAAGCCCTGAAGAGGAAGATTTTAAAATCTGGTGTGAAGAAGCCAGTTTACCTGGTGGCAGGCCAGTCTGGGCCAAATCCCTGCTGGTGAGTGAGGGTGGAGGACACGTCACACCCCAAGTGACCTCATGGAACTCTTCAGCTATGCTTGACTGTATCCCAAGAGCTGTGGGATGCTCTTAATGCCCATTCCCTGCCACTGGAGCCATTGTTTCTATCAAGATGGACAAAACATTTGTGGTGGCAGATGTACCAGCCTATCACACGCTGCATTTCCTCACTGTTTGTCATCCAAGCAGCTGTGGAGTGTTTTGTTTGTGGGTTGAAATCAGGAGACGTACACTTGCGTGCCAGAGCTTTTTAAAACACTATTTATTTTTCCAGGGAGGTAAACAAGAAATACTCTCTTCAGTCTCTCTGCTTGTTGCAACTGGTGTGACACACAGCAAAAGCCTGGGCTAGCACATGGCAAATGCAGGAATCACTTTTCAGATCTGAAGAGATCAAAATGTTTACTGCTCTGTTTATGTGAGTAAGTAACAGAATCAAAAGGCTGATAAATTATTTCTGAAGGAGGCATGCATCTTTCCTCAAGTGCCAGAGTAGTGTTTCAGTCTCATTTTAATTCTAGCCAAATGATTTATATATTAAAAAAGCACCACATCTACACTGATCACTCATTTGCCAGTGTAATGCACTGACTAAGCTCCTTTCTTGAGGTGTGCTTCATCCTTCCAGTACCACCAATAAACCCAACTATGCCTTTGTTATATCTGCCCATAGGAATCATCCTAATCTATTTTTCTATCTCAGAGGGCTACAGAAATACTTGGACATCCTTTCTTACATAGGACTATGCTTCAAGCTTCCGTGAATTGTCCCTTCTACTGACAAATTTGTCCGTGTATGCCTGGCATAGTTACAATTATCCTGCAGTGGGAAAAAGTCTGATTGTATGAAAAATCCTATGTGTTCATCTGGGATAAAAAAATTGATTCTCTTTCAAAAATGTAACATAGACTAGGAATGCCATCCCTACAGCATGCAGCAGCATCAGAAAAGCATTAACTTCAAAGGACATCTCTCTGCTCAGTACTCAATGCCACTTGCCACAGCATTCTTGGAGCTTACAGACAGACTCTACGAAATGCTGCCCTGCTTCACTGAGACACAGAGGCTGGCAGGAATGGACTTCAAATGGATGCCCTTGGATCCTGGCAGCAACAGGACTGTGCTGGCTCAGAGTTCAGTGCTGGCTACAAAGCCCACCCTAAGCAGGGTGGCAGCTTCTGGCTGAGCACTTTGCTAGTACAGCAACCAAACTCTCTCTTTTGTGTTGCTTTAGGATCAGGGCTATTTACACAAGTTACAGTCACAGGAGCAATGTATGTATGCATTTAGGGGCTGGGAATGCTGAAAGTCTGTGAGTGTTGTTCCTCCCTTCCATACACCTCTGTGGGGAGCCACCTCTGAGCATGAGGGTTACTGTAGTAAGTCATCCCTCTTAAGAGGTAGTTGTCTCTTCAAAAATTATTTTGACTTAACCTTTTCTCGGATAATTCTGACTCAGAGCAGTGGAAGTATGAAATGTTTCTGCTAAAATGCAGTTTTTCCCACTGAGGATAAAATGGAGAGTCCTGTCCCACAAAAGCAAACTGATTCTTTTTCTTGAACAAGTGAGAAATGTTAAGAAGAAGGGTCAGACTGGACACCCTGGAAACTGAAGTAATCAGGTTTTCTGCATAAACTGAGCTGCTAGCATCACACTAGAAGCAGTTTCAATAATCAAGTGATAGCTTGCAGCTAAATATGACTTGATTAGATATATAATCTGGTCCAGATGGAGCCAGGAGCTCTCCTACTGTTTCACTTGTGCAACTCTTACATGCAGGTATTAGGTCACTGATTCTATGTTCTAATGTAAAAATGCACAATAAAGACACAGCTTGTAAAGAATCAGTTACAGAGGACAGGTGTTAATGTTGATATTACAGGCTGATTTTCAGCAATGATTTGAAAGGCATAACTTATGCAGATGAATGAATCTCTGAGCACTGTGCCAATTCCAGAAGAGATCTGACTCACCACCTTGCTTGGCACTATGGAAATATTTCTGGAAGATTAAGAGACGCAGCACAGCCCAGTGTTAGGAAAAGGGTCCAAGAAGTCACTCTCATTGCTGAATAAAAAATCCCAGGGTCGAAGTCTGTCAGCCATTTTGCTCACACCACAGAGAGGGAAAGGTTCAGATAGGGGTGAGTTAATGTGCAAAATTGTACTGTAAGTTAAGTTCTGATGTACTAAAATGTTCTAGTGTAAACAAGTGTCTTCCAGGGATTCTGTCAAGGGCTATGGAGAGGCTATTTCTAATGCAACAATCAGTAGCAAAGATGTGTAGTTTGGCATTCCTGAAACCTGATGCTTAAATTTGTCTTCAAAGCTTGTGCAGCTGGAAGTTCAGGCCTGGTTCAAAGGAAAAGCTCTTTTTAATTGTCCTGTGTAGGGTTGTTTAAGATCCTTTTCCTTGCCTCCCACATAATATATTCCTTCATACTATGTGCAGATTCTGCTCCGATGGAGACAATAAAACCAAACAAACCATGAAATCTTGCTGAGTTCACAAACATCTTTGATTATTATCCTGAAATTTGTGAGACATAATCACAGAACTGTTGCTCAGACACCGCAGGTATATATCTCTGGAGTAAAAGACTGAAAGCATGACTCCTGCTTCTCGTAAGTACTGAACACAGATTAAACATTTCACTGGAAATCAGAAAATGTGAGTCAAATTCTCTCTTTGTATGCAATGCTGCAGTCAAAAAAGTAATGGCAAAACAAAGAAGTGAACAACTTCTTCAATCATGTTTAAAGTGTGCATTATTTATTGAAAATTAAAACCAGTAATTCAGTGATCAATAGCTATGTTAATTTCTGTAATTTATGCAAATGAATAAAGACCTTAGACAGTCTTAGTTCTACTGGTGTAAATAACTGACTCTTAATGGTGAAAAAATGCCTTTTATATGGACATGAATTTGCCGGACCTGAAGATGCTCCAACCTTCCTTTCAACCTCCAGGCACTGCCTGGTAGTGTATGCACTCCAAGTGACATGCCATACCCACCTAGCTGTTCTGTCCCATTTCTCCTTCCCATGTTTTCTCCATACTGAAGTTCCTGTGATTTTAAACTGTTATTTAATATAGTTTATAGCTCAGAATAATTGAACTGGAGCAAGAAAGAGATTTATTTAGTTCAGTAATGTCTCTGGCCAAAAGTGAATGTCTAGCAAATAGTATAAAATCACCCAAGCACATGGTTGTACTTCATCAAAACATCTTCCAGATTTCAAATGGATTTATGCATAATGGATTGAATAGACTCTGTGGTATCCCATTACCCATCATTACCAAACACTTAAAATCAAGAATCAGTACGAGATTTTAAATGAATCTTCATGCTTCTCCAACAAAAGCGCACTTGAACACACCAGATCATTACTTACCTGATTATATTACAATGGAGAAGATAGTACATGAGTGATTAAACACCAAACTGCTTTCAAATACAATGCAGTTAACATGTCATTCCAATAAATGTTTGTCTGACTAGAATATTTCAAAACAGAGGACACAGTCTTCTGGTTTTGTGGATCACAGGCTCACTTTGATGTCCCACAGCTATTCTCACAGGGCAACTCAGAAATTGTTCGATTTTAATCCATTCTGATTAATGCTACAAGAGTTTTCCTGACATGGGTAATTTTGCTCTGCTGGGGAGTGATTGAAGAGGATGGGCTTTCATCCCACTGCAGCAAATCACTGGCAGTCTGCTACAACAAAGAGTTAACCATCTTCTACAGCAAATGAGATGAAACTGTAACTTGTTTTCTTTTAATTAACTCCTTACTAGATTGCTCCAGGTGCTCCTGGCACCCCTCAGCTCTAAGACAGTAGCAGTGCTCCCAGCTAGGGCAGGATTTTGGAGCATTCAAGTTTCCTGGGAGTAGCCATGCTCTGCATGAGTCAGGTCATGCTTTTCTCACACTGTCTGAGAATGCTTTTGGAGAGACTGATTGGGCACACGGCAGGTTGAGGTATCTGAAGCCATTGAGACAGACTCAGCATGCTGATGAGTCAGGATGACCAGCAAAGATAACGTATCAGCAACTCACATGACTCCACTATTCATAATGAATTCCTTTCTCTGGGTTTACTTTCCACTGATTACATGCTTGGATTTCTTTGTTTAGCGTTCCTGCCTTAGGACTCTCAACTCTATTTAGTTTATGTCCCTCTGTGGGCTTGGTTGCTCTTTTCCATACTCTTAGACTGTGGGGCAAACCACATGGCTCATGAATGAGCCTTTAACGCACAAGTCTGCCATGTTAGAATCTTCATACATGACCACACATTGCTGTGGTGCAGGAATTAGGTCTGGAGAGGAGATCGTGGTCAGGAGTCCATGACAGGCTGCTCCTGGGTAGATGTTATACACATGGGGTGACTGTACACATCCAGAGCCTTCTGTGCACGTTCTAGAGAGGAAGTTCATGCAAAGAGTGGAAATGCTTCCTGATGGGGACAGACACCATCCCACATCAAACAAAAATGCAAGAGAGATTTTCAGGAAAGAAGTGAAGCTAGATACTGAAGTACAGTCTGTATGCTCCTAGAATATTAACTAAAAGCATGACAAATATGCCTATACGGATTTCAACTCATAGATGGACATACGTTCTATAAGTAGATAAAGTCCGCTAGTATCATGTCTGGTTAGGTCTGCTATTTAGTGCAGTGAAAGGACTGAGCACGCAGTCTGTCTGGACACATTCTACCGCAAGTGAATAAATCAGGTTTTGGACAAAATTTGTCATTGGTTTATAGTGGTGCAAGTTTCTCTCTCTCTCCAAAGTGATGCTGATAAAAACAAATGCCCAAAAGAAAGGATAATATAGATCTTGGTCAGATAAGAAAATATACAGTTCATAATACATAAGGAGAAGATATTCAGCTAGTGTGATGAATTCTTCTCTTAAGATAGATCTAAACCAGGTGTCTGAACCTGCTTCTAGAGGTGAATTTCTTTTCATATTGACTAGAAGGAGAACCTAGAAGATCAGATATATGTCTAATTCATTTCAGAGCTCTACATTTAGGTGAGATCTCTCCCGCTGAGCAAAATACAAAGCCCAGTTAAGTCAATGTTAATTTTTTCTGGGCCTTATAACATTCAATAGAAGCCATCATAACAACTAAAATCTTATTCTCGCTTGTAAAGTGTGGACTTTCAGAGAATCAATGTGAAATTATCACTGGTTTCAGAACAATACACTGTTGATGACTGGTGCAAAACACATAGTCTGCAGTAACATATTACTGGCTCATTCTAGTTAGTACCTTTCTCACAACATACATACACGAAAATCATACCTGCAAATTAGGTTAAGTATTTGAAATAGAAATCAGGTTGAGGTGAAAAAAGGTGAAGACTATAAGCTTGATATTCATCATTGTTAGTTTAAACAACAGTTGAGGCAGCAATTAGAAAAGGATTAGAAAAGAGCATCAATCTCTCCTAAAGGCCGTGAAAAGCCAGACAGGAGCCTGGTGCTCAGGCACATGCGGTAACCCTCCACACATGTTAACACCCTACCCTGAGTCCCTGAACACTCTCCAGACAGAGACACGTCTTGTCAGTCAAATGGGCCTGTCAGTCATATCTGCACCACACAATGTCTATTTAGTAGAGTGCTAGGAATAAATTCAATCTACATGCAGAATACACCACTGAACACGCACATGGGGAACATTTTTTCAAATAATTTACTGCAAACCTTCTGAGGTCTGCCCAGGTTTACAGTGGGAGTGGCGGTCACACTAATCACGGAAAATGCTTTAAAGGTTTAAATCAAAGTTTAGACAAAACTGATTTTTTCTATCATTTAGCATCTGTGGTTCTGTAACGCAGATAGCTTTAAAAAAGAAGGCAATTTATCAGACTGAAATGAAATGTTAATTAGATAATTTAGTTCTATGTTGCCAGTACTAATTTATGAGAACACTAATATGCACTGATACAGGAGTTGGTTGAATCAGACTGCAGGATTCAAGAGCTGGAATCAGACCAGCACTTCGAAGTCTGACAGTCTGAGGAACTAGTTTTATTTTGGATTGTTTTTTACCCTTCCCAGTTTTGGGAAGAATTATCTACTACTTTTTGAATTCCTGCTCAACAGCTCAGTCAGGGACACCAAATGAAAAGACACTGAGGTAAGTTATGCAGTCTACCAGCAGAGAATCCTAGGAAAAAATTAAGTTGGCAGAGATCTATGGAGGTGATCTCTCCCAACTTCTTACTCAAAGCTGAACTAATTCTAGTAGTAAATCAGTTTTCTCAGGGTCTTGTCCAGTCAAATGCTGAAAAGCTGTAAGGAGGCATTCCAAATTTTCTCTTTGCAAAGTATTACAGTCTTTCAAACCTCTCATAGTGAACACTACTTTTCTGCATATCCAGGCAAAATTTACCTTGCTACAACTTTCTGCGATGGCAACTTGGCCTCACTATGTGCCTCTAAGAAGAGCTTGTCTTTGCCTTCTCTCTACCTTCACTTCAGGCAGTGGGAGCAACTAAAGCACCCAGCGCTGACTCAGTAGTGTCAGTTTTACTAAAAATAATATATCAAATATGTCAATTTCAATTTTCTAGAATTGCATAGCTGCAGCATCAGCTACCTTCCATCTTCATAGCTACCACCATAACCATTATGCTTTGCATCACCTGTTGGCAGTTTTCCAGTATCTTCTGGAAGGGGATGTAGACAAGACAAGCTTCATCAGTTACCACTGTTGTGTCCAGATATTAAACTTTCTCTGGCTCTCTGGTGCTTTGATTCTTTTGATCCCAAAAGTAATTCCTTGTCCTTTTGAATATTACCAGTGTTATGATCACACAGACATGAGCATACCACTCTCCTTTTCAGCTGTAACTTGAGTTCAGCACTATGAAGATGGAAAGTTATCTTCAGCAGAGTAAACAACATTCCTCTTTTTATTTGGTGCTTTTTTATATGGCTCGATGTACAGCTGAAAGTTACAGAACACCTTCTTTCTGAAAGTCTATAACCACTGCTGAGCATACCAGACCCAAAGGATAACTCTATGCTGTAGATCTATACAGACCAAATATAGGTGAGTCCCAATAAGCATCTTGTTCAGGTAAAGCATGAAAACATAGAAAAGCCTATAAAATTAATCATCAGAGACTGCTGTGCAGGCAGCTCTGCAAAACCCACAGAGAGCTTACTGCAGCTGAAACCTTTGGCCCCAGGGTTCAGCCATCTATTATGCCAAGTATAGGTTGATGTAGCCTATCTATATGACCTCAGTTTAGTTTTATTGGCAAAATTGTTACTAAGGTTTTAAAAAGCACATGAGCTAATGATTAAAAAGAAGAAAAAGGCAAGATGAAAACACAGACAGAGATGTAACGGTTGGGTAATAACTCATAATAGTTACCAACTCAAATATTTAAGAGGAAAAATAGCAAACCAATGTAAAAGAGAGCAGAACACTGGCAGATGGTAAGTCAGCGTCAGCAAGGATCAGACAGTTACAAGGAGCAATACAGGCTAAATCTTTCCTACTTGACTGATGACTTTCTGTCCAATAAATAATTAATTAATACTCTTAAGCAGCATACATCCTTCTTGCAAAATATCTTCGTGCGTGGTAGAAGTAACTGAAGAAACAATAGCACTAAGCAGGGCTTGCATGGCTATCTTGGATAGCTTGAGGCTGATATTAAGAAGCTCCAGAAGCAAACACTCTCATTCTCAAAAAAAAAAATAAAAAAGAAAAAATTAAAAATGAAAACACCACCACCAAACCCAGGTGTTTACTATTTATGCAGACCATTAGCAAAAAAAGCATATGCAAATACAATGTTGCCCAAAGAAGTGTTAAATATACCATCCCTGGCAACGTTCAAGGCCACACTGGACAAAGCCTTGGGTGACATGGTTTAGTGTGAGGCATCCTTGCCCATGGCAGGGGGATTGGAGCTAGCTGATCTTCAGGACCTTTCCAACCCTAACTATTCAATGATTCTATGGTTGCCCACATAATGCCAGCGTCCACAGGACCTTCTTAGACAATGTCAAGGTATCTTGTGGGTTTTATTTAAGGCTTGGGTGGTTGGGAGTTCAGGGTTATTTCTGGTTATTGCCAGGAAGACTTTCTTAAATCTGCTGGGTGACCAAGGCAAGTGTGGCGTATACTTCCAAACATGAATTCCCAAGGCTATGAAAGAGTAACACCTTACTACAACACACGTAAGGCTACTCTGCAGTCAGAATGTATGCCTAAATCAGGCTTCCTACTTACTAAGTATTGAGAGATCTAGTGATACAGTTGCCACCAGCTCATACTGGAGTGTTAAAGCAGCATTGCTGCCAAGAGTTGAGAAAACTCTGTTTATAATACAGAGTTCATGGCTAAGCAACCAGAAAACAATTTTATAGCTCAATTCAGCATGTAATTTCAAAGATGTCTTGCTGTTTCTGACCTTTACTTAAAGAAGCATGATGCCATGGGAAGGCATGGCCAGTTAAGCACTTCCTCAGAAAGTCTAGTTTTGGTGGTGAACAGGCTTCCCAGGGTAGTGATGGAATCACCGTCCTTGGAAGTGTTCAGAAACCATGTAGATGGGGCCCTTAGTGACATGCTTTAGTTAGTGGCAGTCCTGGGGTAAAGGTTGAACTTGATGATCTTAAACGTCTTTTCCAACGTAGTTGATTCTATGATTCTATGATAGACATTTGTTTCATATATTCTTCACCATAATGGAATCAAATGGGAGGAAGATTTTCCTTTAGGCATGCGAATACTAATTAACAAATTGTCACCTTAATTCCAGGAGATCACTTTCAACAATGAGTTTTGGCATTTTTTATAATGGCTTAATGTGGAATCAGTTTTCCTACCATGAAATGCTGTAAATTGCTTAGTTGATATGGGGTTTAACTTCAAATGCATGTACATATCTTGTGGGAATGGATCTTCCTTACATGTTTCATATCAGTTTAGCTTTATAATGTGCTATAGGCACTATCTAGATAAAAACTGTCATGAAGGCATTTGTTAGAATATTATTGTCTCAAAGAAATGCAACATTTTGTGGAGTGAAATCAGGGCATACTTTCAGTAGCAGTAAACAACAGTTTTTACAAAGACATTTAATAACTTTCCTAAAAATAAAGGCAGGCATGTAACCTGTATTTTGCTAGGTCAAAGCTAATAATTTTTACTGTTATTCCAAATGCTGAAAGTTCATTAATAGGCACAAGTTACCATTCACTTAATTTTCATGCAGTTTCCTGATCATAAAATTAGCTTTCCATCTACAGAGAAACAATGCTACTTCATATATAACTCATTCAGATCTGAAACAGAAGATTTCCCTGGGAAATGCCTTAGCTACATCACACTCAGTGCCTCCAGCACAGTATTCACTGTTTTATTAATTCCTGTCATAAGCTGCATTTTCCTGACAGACAGCTAACATGTTCCGAGTTTCAAAATAAAAGGCAGCAAAATGAGAGCTGGTACATGCTGCTGCTGCTACAGTCAGTCTCCAGTAATACATAAAGCTCCAGTTTCAGTGTTCTCTGCCCACCCTACCTTCTGGTGAGCTTTAAGGACAAGTTCATAAGGCTGAGTTCATGCCTCCAGTTAACACGGAGTAAGAGAGCAGAATAAAATGTATTAACAGCAAGGCTAAATAAAACACTATGGATCTTTTTAATGTCCAAAACAGCGGTGCGTGAATGCCTAGCTAACTACCCTTGAAAATAAAGTCAGCCATAAGTACCTCTCCCTTTGCAGACCAAGAAATGAGTTGAGAGGATCTGTGTTTCCCTTCAACAGCCATTGGCACAACACGTTGTCCTGTGGTGGATGACACACTAAATATCAATCTTTCACTTGGCTGGGGCCAGACTGGAATGACTTGCACCTGTCTGCTCAGCAGCCCCATGTCCAGATGAGAGTGGTGCCAGCAGGCTGTTGCTAGTCACTCAGCAACAGGCCACTTCCCAGCTGAGCCAGTACCCTGCCCTGGACATTGTCCTGCTCCCTGCCGAATTGCTGCACAAGTGACAAAGTAAAAACATGAAGAAAATAAGCAAATCTGTAGAGAGAAAATATGGGGGATAGATGAGAAAATAGTGCCCAAAGATCATCAGTTCCCGTCTTTGTTTATCAAGCTTGGAAAA
This sequence comes from Psittacus erithacus, assembly GCA_009867235.2. NCBI lineage: Eukaryota > Metazoa > Chordata > Aves > Psittaciformes > Psittacidae > Psittacus > Psittacus erithacus. Next base: position 12,644 of record WYDI02029733.1, read on the forward strand.
CCACTAGCTCAGAAAGACTAGTGAAGCAGCTGTACAAGAACTAGTAGTTTCAGTTCTTCTAGGTTGGAACAAACAGATTTCTTGTTTTGGCTTCACAATGGTATGAGGCCTTTAGGTTTCATTTTGAGATCAGCATTCAAAGCAAGCGTCAAGCTCAGATTGAGCCTCAGCTGGAATCAATGACTTTTTCTGAGCTTCCACAACAAACTTGATATTACTCAACACATACCCTATTTGAGGAATCTTTCTCCAGAGAAGCAGAGGTGTTTTCTCCAGTCTTATTTGTTTCCAAGAAACATTTCAGACTATGTTCTCATTTAATTATACAAATGCAATTTTCATAAGAGAATCTTGGCTAAATTCACGTTTTGATTTCCATCAGGCTGCATTTCAGTCCTTGTGTCACTAGAAAACCAAGGGCAAACAACGGGAACAGTTACACTCAGGTTTGGTGATATCCGAATGTTCACTGTGTTTCAAGAGCAGAGTTGAACAAAAAAACCCCCCAAATTTCATAGTGGTACACACTGTAAATCATTCCTTTCTTCTTAACTGTATTATTCCTGTTTTTCCCCGAAAGGCTTACTAGTTATTCATATCATCATCAATAACGCTGTGTATCTGATTAGAAATTATCATGCTTTGAGAATACAAATCTTACTTAAGTAATTTTGGTCAGAAAATTTTGCCCTTGTGATTGAAAATGAGTTTCTAATGTTGCTATATTGCTTGTCATTCATGATTAATGCTTTTTTGTTTATTTCATTAGGCTCTACAGTTACACATATATTATTTCCTGAAATAATTTGTTGCTTCTGTTCAGTATTGACCAATTAAATGAAATATGTAAATTTAACTTTTTAAATTGCATTGGATTTACCTTAGATAAGGAAAACTGTCTTAGCTCAGCTCTTTGTGGTACCTCTAGTATAACTATTGATTTGCAGCAAATAGCATGTGTTTCATTTTCATATCCTAGCAATCTTCACCTCAAACGCATGGTAATATTGATCTTCCTTTGTGGTTGTTTTGCCCATTGCTTTCCTCCACAGTCTCTGGTCTTGTCACTAAGGTAATTTGCAGAACCATTTTTCTTATGAGATAAGTTCAATAAAGCCATCTGACAATTCAAAGACAATTTAAAAGAATAAGTTTTCAGAGCAGGAAAATGTCACTGTAGATGTGAAGACCACTGAGCATCATTTAGGGCTGGCCTTAAGTGCTCAGCTCCTCTAAATCTAAGCCTTTAAATATATTGATAGATCAAAGCAGAGATGAGTCTCCCTCATCCACATGAAAAGGCAGAGGAGTTTGCAGTATGCAGTAACACAGGTACATAGCTAGGAACTAAAAACTGCTGGGTCAGAAACTGGCCACCAAAGCATGTTCAAGAGCATTGTTTTGGTCCTGTAGATGTTTTATAGCTTTAAGTTGTATTTTGATGTGATTACTGACAGAAAAAAAGAAAACAAAGGAAAAAAGAAGGATGTTTTCCTCTCCATCCTTGGCAAACTCCTGCTCCCTAACGTGACAATAGCCCTGTAACTGTTGCTAAGAACAGGCGGCTGTTTCTAATAACTTGCCTTATTCCAGAGACCTTTTCCTGTGAGTATTTTGAGAGCTGATTTGCAAAGACCCTGGCAAAGAATCTGATCAGAGAAAACTGCCGTTTAGCCACACTAAGTTTGCAGCTGTCTCTATGCCAGCATCAAAGCATTGCTTTAACAAGGGAAAAAAGGACAACAGGTCTGAGTGGCAGGGTGCACTCTTCCCAGCCCCTACAAGCCAAGAGCCTGCAATGAAAAGAGCTATTATGGGACACTTTCAAGCCAGCATTTATAACGTAACTCCACTAACTGAGTCATGTCCTCCTTTCAAATACAGAAGAACATTTTAAAAGCAACCTCACCCAAAATGCCAAAAATTTGTACCCTGTTTACTGCTCTGGTTTCTAACGATACCAGGGGGCACAGGCACGTTTCCTAACTCCCGAAGCTGGCACATCTTATGAGTCACTTACACAAAGTGCAGCTTTTGCTAAGAATGTCAGGGTGAAAGGCCACAGTCCCCTCTGACCATGTGCTGTGCTGGAAAAATGCATCATATTTTTTCTTTTCAACACTGAATATTGCTCTAGAACTAATGCTGTGTGGTCAGTTATAGTCAAACTTGTCCTGCACCTCTTTGGGCAAATCTGGTCACTCAGACTAAACAGTTCAACACATCAGGACTTTAATAGCACCTTACTCACCAGCCTGCCAGTTCGACTACTTGGGCAAAGTCTTTCATAACTAACCTTTGTGCCACAGCCAGAAATTCTTTGCTAGGTCTCACCTGGAGAAGCAGGGTCTGTTTTGTTGGGTTTTATTCAAATGACAGTGGCAAATAGCTTTTTCTTCCCTCCCTTCCAAAAAAAAAGGACTCAAAAAGAAGTAATGGACCAGCGCTGGCAGTAGCATGGTAAAGATGGGGTCTATTGGATGAACTAGACAGTTTGCTGTGTGCAGTACTGGTAGCAAACTCTTCCCCTGTGAGGCACACAGTCTCCAGTGACTCTCAGCAACAATAAAATGTCTCTGGTTTCTAGGAGACGGCCAAACCAGTTCACATGTGGCCTAGAACAACTATATGATATTCCAAACAATAGGACTATTAGGTAACAAGAGTGGTGATAAATTGTGAATACCTATACATAAGAAACATTTCTGTTCATCTTCTAAGATTTCTACTATTCATAACCTTTGCAAAAGCAATAAAGCAAGAACTTAAGCAATCCAACAGCGCATGTTTTCTCATCTTCCAGCCCAAGCAAATGAATGGCCACTGCTCAACACAGACCAGACCTGAAGACCTTTATGTAGTCCATCACCTAGAAATGTTTGCTTTCTTGCAGCAATTTACCAAACATTCCTCAAGTTTCCCTTTGCTGACCAAGTCTTCTTTATATTTCTCTTACCGATAGATTTTTTCTTTAGAATTCTATCTAAATTTAAATGTCAAAGAGGCAAAAGCAAACCAAATGTAAGGCTTCTTTAATTTTATTTCAACTGAACTATTGTTTTGTAAATTAAATGATACTTTCAAGAAGTAGCAGAAGCAGTTTCCTGAGCCTCTCATTTAACTTGAGAGCCAAAAAGTCAATTCCTTACACGGCTGAATGCATGAGGATTTCATCATTCTTGAAGAACACTCAAAAAACGTGGTCCCACATATATCTGTAGACACAATATCTCTAGTACTCAACACTGTTTCCTGAAACGAGTTATGAACCATGAATTTAAAAGGTGAGCTTCACAAATATCTTAACTCTATATATCAGGAGATCCATTTGATCTGGATTTATTCATTGCGACACTGCAAATAACCCATTTTCTGAAGAGAAAGTAAGACCTTTCTTAAAATATATGTTAAACCGAAAGCCTTTTTTTCCAAAGCAGGTGATGGGATGAAAAATATTTTATGTCATGGCTACTGGAAAAAATAGATTTCGATGATTTTTCCTTACATATACAATTTATAAGAATATGTAAGAAAAAATTTTAGTTCCAAACATTCTAGCATCATCCTATTCCACAAATAGACTAATTGTTTTATAGATGGATATTTGAACAATACTTTTGGTGGCTAAAACTGTAAATAACGCAAGTGTGATGAAACCTGTGGTATTCATGTAAAGAAGATAAATTAATATCTCCTCTGAATTTCATCAATGCAGTTTTTCATTGGAAATAATTCTCTAAAAGAACATAATAATTTTGTGTTGGGATGGATAGGATCAAATGTAGGCTCAGTTCACGTTTTATTATTATATTTTATTAGAGATAGTAAAATTTATGGCACACATGGGATTTTTACCATAAGCCTGACAGGCCATATTCTCACTATCAACAAAACTCTTCAACTAAAGCCATTTTTCTCAAAGGAGCTTATGATTAAACTAAAAGCCAGATCTAATCAAAAGATCTTAACTAATATGATCATGTGTTTGGGGGCCCTTTTAGACACAGCAGAATCTTATTCATCAGCTTTGGAGACCCTAATGAACTTAATTTGAAGTAAACTCATGATGGGTACATAGGTGCAAAATGTCTTTGTTCTTGCACATCAAGAATCTGCAAGACTGGTAAATTAAACCAGGCTGTGGCTGCCAATTTCTGATGAAAACAAAATCATCACATCACACCACATTTTAACAGTAAACTTCTAAAATGAAAGGTCCCCCATGTCCCCACTGTAAGATCATGTCATAGTCAAGCTTTACGTCTACACATGCACACAAGGGCATTCTTCCTTCTCTATCTGGCGGAGGTGACAGGGACTCTATGCCTTCTCTCTTCAGTCTCCCTGTATTCTGTTAAACCTCTTCCCAGGCTTCCTCTTGCCCCATTCACTCTCTACTATATCCCAGTATTGTTTATTTGAACCTAGAGAAATACCCATCCAGTCAATTCAGCATCTAGGCAAGCAGGTAGTCAGGCATACTCCACTCTTTTTAAGAGAAGGGAGACAGGCACCTCTTTTAGTAGGCACATTGTTATAAAAAGGGCAGTAGAAGCCAGCATCACACTGTCTCCTGAAGTACTCTGATGGTTTGCACATGATAGAAAAATGGACAGAAGATTTTAACTGGAGTGCAAAGTAGCACAGGGGAAATCTTAAACACAAGAAATAGTAAGGTATATGAGCTCAGCTCTGTATCAGACTCATGAAATCATTTGCTGCCAGCTACCAAAGGCCAGAGGAACTGGGGTCCAGTCATCCAGATGCCCCACAGAATCCAGAGGCCCAGGTTATCAAAATAAATCTCTTTAGCTGAGAAAAAATTACGCTGACTTGACATGATTCAATGTCATTCTTGCAGGAATGCTGGCATAAAATGGAAGCTTGCCAACATAAAGATGGATGACAGCAGGAGTTACAGGCAGCAGGTCACATCCAAAGCAGACTCCAACATACTTCAGGGAATTGCTGCAGATAATGAGAAAGAGAGTCCACCAGAAGTTGGGAAACTTTGCACTAGTGCTGTTTTTAAAGTCGGTCACAAGTTTCACATCTCAGGGGACGTAGCTCATGCATATAACAAGACACATATATTTTTAATAAGAACATGATCCATGAAATATTTTGAGAAGCAGAAACCTCTGTACTTCTCCACATCTGACAAACATCAAGAGGAGGCCTGTCAAAAAAGACAATTCTTGTGACCCACATCTGAAACTTTCTCTGGAAAACTGCCTGGACAAGAAACTCAAGACAATGGACAATGGACAATCCATTGGGTGCTGCTGCTGACACTTTCTGTAAGTCACTGTGCAAAACCAAACACTAGACAGCCCAAAAGTATGTCTTAGATCTACTACTACAAAGATAACACCAAAGCTTCAGACCACACATATGTATTAGATTGTGATGAGAAGAATTGAAGACCCTGAGAGATATGGTAAGATAAAGTTGCATGAAGCAAAAAGAGACTCTCATAAATTCTAATTTTCTAGATCATTTATGACCAATTTGGCTGCAAATATGTCTGGTAGATTTCAAGAGCAACTTGGATGCGGTGCCATCACAGTCCCAGGCAACAACAGCCTGTGGTAAGAGAGGCTTCAGCAAGCCCTTCTCATAAAGGTAAGTAAAACATAATGACAGAGAACAGAATGAGATGGTGTTTGGACAATGTTTTCAAAACCTAATTCAATTGAACTTTTGAATGAGCATCTGGAAATGGGAAGGAGAGGCGTTTTCACAAGGTCCTTTCAGGACAGGAAATCACTGATGACAAGAAGCATATTGCATCTGTTCACCATCCTTGTGGATTAGGGTGAAAGAAGAACTAATAATGCAGACAGTAGAGTTACTCTGGCTTTGAATTTGAAACGTCACCTTACAGGGATCTTTAATATTGCCATGTGAAAAATGCACATGGATCCTACTGTCAATATTAGTAGAAGTTCATATTTTCACAGTGTAGTTAGAAACTTCTTAGAAATTAAGAGGCTGTCTAAAGGCAACAAAAGTACAAACTCTGTAGAGAGATCACATAAAATAAATACAGTCCTTTAATTTCAGGAAAAAATTTCACAAAAAGAAGTAGAAATATTCAGTAAATTTACTGAAAAGCTAAATATTTTCAGAATGCTTTGAAAGCGTACTGGTACTTCTAAAGCCAGTTATGCCGATTTACTACTTCCTAGTACATGCTAAATAAGATCAGAAACTGGTCTTCAGAAATTCAGAAAGTACCAAAATCCTGACTTTTAGGAACACAAAAACAGCCCATGGCTATGCAGAAACTAAGAGTTATGCTGGGCTACAGCACTAGATTGGCAGAACATTTGTTCCATTGATCCTTGTTCTTCTTTATGGTTTTGTGTTGATTCTTAGGCTGAAGCCTTTTGTGCTGGTAAATAGCTTCAGAAGAAAAGAAAGGATTTGACAAAGGCTTTCAGCTTTTGAAGGAGCTTTTTCACCAGGTTATTTCTGAAAACAAAGAGAAGATAATGATACCGCTGGTGCTCACGGGGTATCATTCTACTTTCTTCCTTCCGTCTTCCTTTTGTTTCAACTTGACTTTACAAAATGAGGCACCAAGGAGAAAATAAAACCTGTGACCAGTACAATTACCCAGTGCCAGAATTATACAAACTAAGCGGTTTCATATTTTGTTTTCTTCCGAAAGCAGTAGGGGAATGTTGTAATTGTTCTGATGTTTTCTAATTAATGTCTGAGAAGTATAGTGCTGGGAACCAGATGCTGTAGAAACCTGTGACTCATCAGCTCTTCTTTGAATAGATGAATATGAAGAGAACTTCATGAAGAATTTATTTATACTCTTAATGTCAGGGGAAAAAAATAAATTCAAAGGTTCTGAAACAAATCCAAGTTTCACATCTAGCCGTGGAGCACATACAAATCTGACTGAGGAGCCACTGCCAGGGGAGGAGCAAAGGAACATTTTCTGGGCGTCCCGCGCTACTGGCCTGCCGAGCGCTTCTAGCGCCTGCCGACCTCTAGCGATGCAGCAGCTAATTGCAGCTTCAAGCTTTGCCAGAGCACAATTCCCAAGAGCCTGAGAATTTAGGTTTGCACATATGTTTAGCATTTTGCGCGTAAACAACTACTTCACCTGCACTAGATTAAGAACGCTTGGGAATTGAGTGGGTATGAGATCAGAGAGTTTGATGCAGCCCGGTACAAAGCGAAAGGTCATTCACAATCCCTCCATCAGATGAGTTTTCAACTCCCACATGCTGACCAGGGTCATTCTGATATGTGCATTAGACTTGTGCCTATCCCCACTCTGGGTAAGATGACAGTTAAACAGAGCTCAGAGAGCACATTTGAATTAATAACCTCTCTTAAAGGATAATTTGTGACTTGATTTGAAACAGCTATATTTATAGTGTGTTGAGAGAGGTTTAATATACTATGTTTAATTTTCAGTTTCTTCCACACTTTCTGGCTTTATTAAACAACAAATGCAGAAACATCAAAACACCCCAAAAATAAAATGTGTGCTTATTCTTAACACTGGAAACAAAATTCCCGCAGAACACCTGTTTGCAAAAAGCATCCAAAACTGTTCCTGAGGGAAAATATTACAGAGGTACTACGATCAGCCACTAGATCCTGCAGTCCTAGCCATAGGAAAAATCTTTTTGAGATCTATTGCTTTTAGTAGTTTGATGTTCCTGTAGTCATACCCCTTGCTGCACCAGTGGAGGCAATATCATCACAGTGTTAAAGGACTCTGCTGCACCACTGGGCTGCAGTAATTTCCACCCCAATGAGTCCAAACCATTCGCACTACAGTGATAGTTCAGAGGTCCAATTCACAAATACAGAACCAACATATCACATAGCCTGCTGTGTTAAGGACAGATGAAATCAGAGCTGCCTTACCTTTATATGCCAGACTGTCCTTCTGTGCCAGGAGCTGAGCCATCCCTACTTTGGTGGGAAGCTCGCATGTCATAAGTTCACAGAACTGCACCTCTCCTGATAAAGACCCTACATCTTGTTAAAGAAAACGTGGGCTTCAGGAGTTCATAAAACGTAATCCTTGATTGTTCTAAAGCAAGCAATATTCTGTATGCTTTCAAAGTACATTTGCAAAGAGTATGAGCACATCTAGCAGCAAAATGTCTCCTTACCAGAAGTCAGGTAAGCTGTCCCTTGATCTTTGCTAATGTTCTCCTCCCTTTTCTATGCAATCTGCACTGCAATTGCATTATTGAAGTGTCAGATAGTTCTAAAGATCATAGATGGGAAAAAAACCCACTAGTATCTTCCTTACAAAGATAAAATTCTGGTTTTATTAAAGTCATGGGGAGTTGCTACTAATTTTAATAGTTCTAGGATTTCAATAATAAAATCTGCTAAGTTGATTTCATGGAGGTTTCAAATCTATTTTTCAAATGCTCTGTCTGAAAATAAACTGCCAAAAAGGTGCTTTAACAAGATTTCACATGCAGGTGTTATTGGTACAGACATTAAGATGAAGCTAAGTAAAGGGAAAATTTGATCAAATAACAAAGGAGATTTCCTAAAAACAAAGACCATGGAATAGTTTCTTAAAAGAAGAAAAATAATCTTCAACACTAAGCCCATTTAAAATGGGTTCACAAAACAATCTCCCACTCCCCACCATAGACAAGATCTTCCTTGTCTCTAGACTAAATGAATTTGGTGGTGGCTTGGATAGCAAGGGTGAAACATGATGATGCAGTCTGGCTTTCACAAGAGCTCTCTTTGTGATCTAGCGGAGCTCTGCTAGGGGGAGCACAGGCATGAATGAGCCTTGCAAGCCCCTGAACTTCCAGTCCCAAGTGAAACAAATCTTGCTCACTGTCAACAAAATATATCCAAGAGCTGTATTTTGTGGATGCAAAACACACTGTAATAGAAACTAAATGTTAAAACAGGTCTCCATGTATAGATATCTCAGAAAGCACCATACCCTATCAAGGTCAGCATTTTGCTCCAAACATTGTTGTCCCTGCTATTGGTCTTATTGTGGTTCATCAGAATTCAGTCTGCAGCTCTGAAGCAAAAGGGGGTACAGTGTTGTATCTGTCTTTCTACCTACACAAGCATACATGTCCTGCTCAATTTGACAGGTACATTTCATTGCAATATGGTAATATTCAAGTATTATCTTGTTTAGACTGCAAACTAACTAATGCTGAAAGTAAAACTGATGAGTTCCCATTTCCTTTCTTCCATATTCAAGAGAGAATTGTTGCAAGTTTAGCACACAAAATATGTTCTACACACAGGAAGTTTTAAAGTAGGAGATGACACAGCCCCCTGTACCAAAAGAGCACCACCTCTGCCTATTTGTGATGCTGCCATTAACCCAAATTTCTTATATAGGTAGACTTCACCACAGGGCAAACCAAGACTTTCAATGCTACAAACTGCTCCTGTATGTTACTGGAGCACCAGGGAATGGTCATAGAATCATAGAATCATAGAATAGTGAGGGTTGGAAAGGACCTCAAGATAATCAGTTCCAACCCCCCTGCCATGGGCAGGAACACTTCACACTAAACCATGTCACTCAAGACTCTGTCCAACCTGGCCTTGAACACTGCCAGGGATGAAGCATTCACAGCTTCCCTAGGCAACCCATTCCAGTGCCTCACCACCCTTACAGTAAAGAACTTCCTCCTTATATACAATCTAAACATCCCCTGTTTAAGTTTTAACCCGTTAGCCCTTGTCCTATCACTACAGTCCCTAATGAACAGTCCAT
>WYDI02029733.1:22497-51153 GCA_009867235.2 Psittacus erithacus
ACCTGCTGGTCACACTCCTTTTGATGCAGCCCAGGATACGGTTGGCTTTCTGGGCTGTGAGCGCACACTGCCGGCTCATGGTCATTTTCTCATCAACCAACATCCCCAAGTCCTTCTCCATAGGGCTGCTCTGAATCTCTGAATCTCCATTAACCTCAGTGGGTTGTGGTGATATAGCTACATTAAAAACAACAAAGGCTTCATTGCAGATGGTGCTGTAGGCTTCTACATCTTCCTGTCCCATTACTAGCCTTATAACTTCTCCTTCTTTTTAAGGTCTGAATTCACTGCCTTTTAAATATCCCATGACATTTAGGGTAAGACACACAAATGGTCCAACCAGGACTTTCTAAAGCTGAAAAAGACCATCCCTTTATCTGGAAGAAAGGAGTGGCCAAGGGGCACATTTCTAATTCCTTATGAAGCCTCGTAAACATGCATGCTTAAACCAGCTTCATTACAAAGGATTTAAAATTTCATGGTAGTTACTGTGTAATTTGACAGGCTGTATCTGTGCTGCCTGTATGACCATGCTGTCAGTAAAACAAGAAATGCTGTGGTCATTATAATTATAAGAGGATACATCTGCACACCCATTCTGATTCTTTGGACTAGACATATCTCAAGGCTTATGAAATAAATCTTCTCCCTTCCCGTTTGCCTAGAAGAATACAGCAGCCCTTTTGTTATCTGCCCACATCTGTATTTTTATTTGGGAAACAAATCCAGCTTGACTTGACATTGAATTATATCTCAAAAGAGCAAGCAAAGCCTGGAAAGCTTCTCCCTGGATTTATAAGGCTTTAGATTAGACTCCGAATGATCAGAGCACTGTATCCTTTCACCAGATGAGATATTCAACCCTGTGCCCATTGGGGACCATATAAGTTAATGACTGTCAGAGGGTACCTTTCCCAAATTAACTGGCTGGTTCAGAATCAAACTTTCCTTAACTTTGGCTTTAGCCATTTTAAAGAAATTAAAATGATGAAAATTATTTGAAGCTGGAATTCTGTTTTACTGGGTTAGACTCATTCTGACTCCCAGTGACAGTTGCTCTGGTTTCCAAAGTCACACAAGAGCAGAGTAGCTGTGGGAGTTTGGATGTGATGAGCTCACGACATTTCTTGGAACCTGCTCTTTATTATATAAAGCGTATGGATTTGAATACAGAAAAGCTGCCAAAATACTGTAAAAGCTACCAAACATATGGGCATCCAACCAGTACTGGATATCAGGTAATATTTGTGAATAAATTCTTGCTCCAGCTTTACACTATCCCTGGCTGGGACAACAAATTACAATACTTTTCAAATGCATCTTGCTAATACAACTGTTTAGATCAATATCGTCTTTCTGGATACATGAGAAAACTGAGCCACATTCCTGAGTTTTGAGCATGTGATCACATTAATGGTGATCACATGCTCTGCAGTGTGTATCTAACAGACAGCTTTAAGTCTTTCCTGTGTTTGTAATAACTCTACATGTCTTGGTGGAAACCTAATGGGGAACCTGTTATATCCTCCAATAGTTTATCTGAGCTAATAACATTACTGTAGGCTGCAAGAAATAATTTTTTGTAAGGAGTCTTCATCTGTCTGGGTAGACTTTAAAGTTAAATTCTTCAGCAATATTTGAATTTACTAATTTCTGTTTAGAACATTAAAATATACAAGAACAGAAGTACTGGGAAATCCTAATAAAACTAGCAGAAAAAGTCAGGCTTTCACAGCAAATTTCCATAATTCATTATGGATTCACTACACATGGACTGGCTGCAGTAAATTGTCCTGCTGACAAAACTGCAAAGAACAGTGAATGGAACAAATTGAACTGCTCACAACACAAGGAAAGCAATGAGATCTCTAACTGGAGAAAATTAATTCCTCAGAGGAGTTCAGTCTGCTATCTTGGATTCCAAGTTTTACAGCTGAAAGAAGGCAATTACAATATTCCAAGAGATTCAGGTCATGTCACTTGAGCTATATGTGAAGCTTTACGTCTAAATTCTTCTAAATTATGGATTCACTAAGTTACAAATGGTCCCCTCCATTCAAAGCAAGTTCTTGCAATGCATACACTGCAACTGAGAGGAGGAGGCCAGCTTTCAAAAGCAGTTGAATGCTTTTCTGTACCCTGGATAAAGCCAGGCATTTGTCCTATTGCTTTAATGGTTTTACTCTCTTGTTTCTTTACTTCAGTATACCAGAGCTGGTGAGCTTTGGGTGTAGAACTGGACAGAATTTCAAAGTCTGGAGATCATTTACTAAACCTACATCTTTTCAGAATGGCACAAACAAGAACATTAGTCACCGTCATGACTAATGTTCATTAGTAACATTTTTAAGCTCAGAAACATAAAGCTCAGGCTATCCATCAGATGAGATGACTAATCTTTCAGTTACTGGACAAGCATGCATTGCTCACAGGTAATGTTATTCTCCTCCTACTTTATAAGTCAGATATTTAACAGTATCTAACCAGGGATCTGGGAATGTTTCCCACCTCTCGCACCAAGGTCCATTCTCTGGCTGAGCACTGAGTTTGCTGAGATAAGACTCAAATGTATGCCATCACCCATCTTTACCCTGAGCTACTACAGTGCTTCCACTGGAAAAATGAGTAGGTGGGATTCACTGGACAGTCCAACTTGCCTCCCTATAAAGATGACTGAGGGACCAAGGCTCTGGGGACACCTGTGGAACATGCCAGGCCCATGCTTTGGAAACAGCAATGGCTTTGTCTAGTAACAGAGGATTAAGCACATGCACAGGCCTTCCTAGCCTTCCTCCAGAACAGAAAATACCATGTACTTCCTAACCTAGAACTTGGTCCTTATGGATACTTCAAGCACTCAGTAAGTGAAGGGAATGATGCATGAGTTTCAGGATGGTTAATGCTTTCTGTAATTAAGGGACAAAACCTGGTCCAAAATCCTTCAGCATAAAGGGCACTGGACCCACTGAATGCTCTAGTTTCTTCAGAATACAGAGATTTATTATGTTGAGGAGTCACTACTTAATGGTTATAATAGTGTACAAAAATAGTGTGTTACTGGAATAGCTAATCTGAGTTTGTAGAAAGCAAACAACTCCTGCAAGCTTGTCACTGATTTCTAATCCAGTGTTAAAGGTCAAAATGGCTGCTTTTTAAAGTGAAGAAATGCTTGGTTTAATGTTGAACCAAAGAAAGTATTTAAATCCATATCCTTTAATACTTTTTAACAAAGCAAAGTCTGCAGGCGACACACAGACATGTTACTGATCTCTCAAAATAACTTCAGGGCTCTGCACCTGCAGGAGCCCTGTGCTATCACCAAGGGAAGGAAGTGGTAGCAACACCTTTGTTTTCAGACAGAAGTAAAATTTTGGCACATAAGTGAAAGAGAACATTTTCATACGTTATTGTTTATGTAACTTCTCGTCTATGTAAATCTCTGGTTACTGTATTAGGACTTTAAAGAGGTTTAAATGGTGAAAGCCTCTCAGCTGATCTTTGAGTCACGGTGTTCATCCAGACCTTGGTTATATTATTGCCTGAAGGGTGGCAAGACAGTTAGAGAAGAGATAACAAGAAGTCTGTTATACTGCATACTCTGTACACTGAGCTATGCACAGCTCACTATTTCATTCATTTTATCTAATGATTTATAAACTTTAAATGGAAATATTTTTGTGCACTCCAGTTCCCTCTTTCAAACACCATTTTTGTCTTCCCAGCACCATTTTACTGGAAGACTGGCGTGTGAACAGGGAGAGTAGAGCTGCTACCTCTTAAGGGGCCCAGGGAGCACTCGTGGAAGGTGACCATCCCCACTTAGCTTTGTCCAGTCTGGAAATGAGCCAACAGATAATGACAGAGAGGTGAAAGATCCCACCTTAGGACGGGGAAATAAGGAAAACAAGAGAAAACAAGTTTTTACTGGAGAACACTTCCTAAAAATTCCTTCTCATTTAGATGTAAGTTCAGAGCTACTTGCTGATCTCTGTAGGATGTAAATCTCCCTTCATGAACATCAAGAAAATACCCACTGCCAACACCAATATAGTCCTCTGAAATCCTCGCTTGGAAAGTGCTAGGTGTTAGGATGTTGATTTATTACATCTAAATCAGAGACAGAAAGGGCTGCCTAGTCAAAGAGGACAAAGAGAGGGATACTTAAAAGCATCAAAGTAAATGGCATGGTCTTTCCAGGGAGTGAGATATCTCTCTGTCACATCTGTCCCTGAACGCAAAGTGTTGTTCCATCCCTCCTCTCTGATTCACAGAGAACCCCAAGACTAGTAGGAAAGACACATTTCCATCTGAGAGTGAAGGTAGTGATACCTGAGGAATTCCATGAAGTACACTGTATTTGCTAACCCTGGGAATCAGTAACAGCAGTGGAACCAGCGTATCTGATCATTGTGTGTATAAACTGGCCAGTTTCCTTGGGAAACAGGGAAATACTTCACTATGGAGCTTCAATAACTGCCAGAAGCTCACTAAGGCAAAGGATTATTTTTCTCCAGTTGTAAATAAAGATCTTTAAACTACACTTCTCTGCCTTGCTCTCAGGGAGGAGTGTTGCCAGGGAATGTTGTTTTGTTTCTTGTGAAAAGCGCTATTAGTTTCAATGAAGCAGTCAAGGCACTGCTAAGCATTCCCCGCTGCTGTGACTACTTTTGCAAAGAGCCACCAGGACTTACAAGTCTGATTAGAAGCTTCTGGCCTTATAAGAAATTTGAATAGAGTACATCTCAGGCAATATTTCTACCACATTTTTAGGCCACACTGTGAGTTAAATGATGTCTGTAATACATATTTTCTCAACTGCCCGCTTCCAGCACTTAGAGGTACTCTGTGTTCTGCAGGGGTTGCTGATGTTCTTTTAAAGCAGCAGGTAAATCATTGTGATTTACAGTATGGCATATTAAGATAAATTGAGACATATTTCTTTAATGCCTCAGGTTGTGATGTGATTGACAATAGCTCTTATCAAAACTAAAAAATGAAACTGTCACCAGTCAGAACTCTTTCAATGCCAGTCAATGTCACACAACCTTTGCTTCTGCAAAAATATCAGGCTAACTTCTAAAAGGAGAAGGGGGCTGGACACAGTTTATGGCTCAGGTTGTGTAAACAGCACACCAGAGTGCTCTCCTTAGAAGAGCTCTGGCTCTCACTCACCTCTGCATCATCTCACCCTCCTTTATCATGTCTTCTGTTGTGTCTGAACTAAAGCAGAAAGCATTTCAGGTCAGGGACCATATCTTTTTATATTTTGTAAAGCACCTAGAATGCTTTTTGTTGTCCTAAGACAACTGATATTGTAAAAAGAGAAATTAATGATTTCTGCTGCGGAAGGAGATTGTTACACAACTGCCTTAGCTTTGCAACTGCTCCTTTTATAATAAAAATAGCAAGAAGAGCTTCAGGAATTGTTATATGAGGCATTGAAGTATCCAAGTGAATTATGATACCCAGTACTATGATTACCAAGCACTAAACATCTGCACTGGAGCAGAAACTGAATTCTGTGGGCAAAATACATAGCTGCTGTATCACTCCATAATGTGTTGTTATCAAAATCAGTGTAAGTTTATTCTTTTTGGTCAGAATCTAAAATTTGACTTCTACAGCACAACTTCTTAACTTCCCCCATGCACATACCTCTTCATTTTGGTGCTGTGCCATCATATTTTTCAGTCTCCACACTGCCCAGATCAACACTTCTTTGTCTTCAACAAAGACCTTGCAATTTCCACTCGCATTTTACTGTATTTCTAGGCATCCTCTCCAGTGATAGCTTTCAGTTTCCATGTATTTGCTCTTTCCTTACTATTTCTTACTCAGATTCATCTTGCAAGACTACAACCTCTGACCGCCTTTCCTAATATCTCATCAGGCCACTAAATGGTGACTAAAGGTAAAGCTGATGTCAATCAGGAAATGTGCACATTTTGAGTTTAATATTTGACATAGCACACATTCAGGTGGATGTCTCTGCAGCTGTACTGTTTGTGTCTCTCTTGACAGATCTTCTGCCCATAAGTTTCCTGCTTAAATTTGGAACTGTCTAGAGGAAGAATTAACGCTTGTCACTTGGGAAAATGAATGTGATCAAGCAGAGGTTTGACTTAACAGTTTGCATTTGACATCAGCTTCTCGTATGGATGCATTTATGCATTTAGGCTGTGGTTCCATGATGGCATATCTAAGCATCACCATCAAAATGGATCTGGTCAGATATGAGAACGTGACTGCCATTCACACAAATTAAACATCCTATACTGGAGAGAGTTTAAGCTTTATGGAGTGTTTTGTGGAGGCTTTATGCTGGATGCAGAAGGGAGGATGTTCCTTGATCTAGCATAAAAATGGAAATATACAGGCAGATTATATCTGATTAGCCATAAAGCCTGACAGTACAAAATACACCCATCAGTGGTTTTGAACAAATTTGAATCAGCAGTGAGTTTACGTTAAATTGAAGCTTGGCTTCAGATGGTCATGGCATTTCTGATGAAACTTCAGGATACCTGGAGGCAGATTTACCATACTGCCAAACCCTGATGTGCAAGATACTGACATATGCCCTCTTCCAGTTCTAGCTCTGACAAATTAGGCTGTTAGGTCCACTAACATCCAGGCCTTTAACAGCACATGTCGCAGTCAAAATTCCCAAGCAAAATTTTGTGTTGTCCCTGAAACTGCTTGATCATCACCTCTATCAAAAGTGCGGCTGTAGGAGACATGTGGTTACATTGGGAGGACTTTATTGCCTGCCCATAATGCGCATCAACGCCAACACCACTGGCTGATGCCGATGAAGCTGAAAGGATTCAGCTGAAAGCACAGAAGGTTTTTAGGTATTTCTTACAATTTCTATAAAACAGAGAGATTTAAGGTCAGAGGAGAATCCTGACAACTGCAGCTGAAATCCTCAAATATACAGCACAAGCAATGGCAGAGGTATAGCCAGTATTGCCTGTATTCTGCACTGCTTTCCACAACCAGCTGTCCTGAGAAGGAGCAGCGCAATATGGTAACTGATTTCCTTCCATTCTCTTTTTATTCTAAAACTTTAACAAAGATGTTCTGGCTCAGAATATGGTCACTGGAGAATGAACACATTTTTATATCCATAAAAAGCCATTGTCTCATTTTAAATGATATTTAAATAACCTTTTTATTCATTTCCAGAAAATAAGCGTAGAAATCAGTTTCAGCATCTAGTGAGACAACAGAATCAACTCATAAGATATTGGTCACCAGCCACTTACTGGTGGAGAAATGAGCACAAAGGAATACTTCCCAGAATCTGCTTGCAGGATTGAACAATGTTTACATGAAACAGTCAAAGAACTTCACACGTCCAGTAAGATAGTTAAAAGTAGTAATGGTGCACTTAAAAACAGTAATGGCAAAATATATCCAGTGATCTGCCACGAATAGTTTGCCCAATTCTAACCAGCACTGTCTTATAAAGGAAGAGATTTTTCCTTATGGGAATTACACAACAGTTTTCAGCTTTCACTTAACCCTGTCCCTTTCTTTCTTCGTCTCACAGTTTAGCTGCTATCAGAGGAAAAAGAAGCTGAGAATTGCTATCACAAGTTATTTGAATGAGTAGCATCCAGAAGAGAGTGAGAGAACATGGTAATCAACAGGCCATATCAAATGTAAAAGAACTAGAGCTGGTACAGTTTAGAAGAAAGACAAATCAATGACTAGAAGCAGTCTCTAGCAAAAATCCCCATCATGAACTTTCCATGCCTTCAGTGTATTGACAAAGGGTCAAGATACTGGAGCAGAACTGACCCAGAGAAGTTTCGATTTTACTGGGCTGTTCTGAATGTTGTTCATGTGCTACACTGCAAATAAAGGTCCCTTTTTGTAACCACAAGAACAATAACAGTGACACCAGAATTCTTCTCATGCCATTCAGTGCAAGTCACTGCAGTGATTTTGTTCTGGCCCCTATTTAGTTCTTCTGTCCTTATTGCAGCAATATTTCCGTGGTTTCCCTGGTTCTTCTCCCTTGCTCAGAGTTACACAACTTCTCTGTTTACGGCTTATTTCTTCTCGCTGGAAACAAATGACTCCGATGAGGCACGCCAGCCCTTCTGTATTCAGGGAGCCCAGATGAAGCTGACAGGGAAGGAGACGTTTGCTACCATCTGCTGGTGAACTAGAGCTGGGGACCAAACGAGCGTCACAGACTTGATTTTCTGCGTTGCCTGACCCCCTCAGCAGCAATCTGCTGATCCTTGAGTCACATTCATTTAAGGGTTTGGCAGGAGGATAAGAAAATACTGATATTTTTGTTGTCTGACAAGAAACCAGCAAAGGTGGGCATGCTGTATTATAAGAAAAAATAATCAGGGGAAGGTGAAGAAAGAGATTTCAGTCCTCTAAAGATGAGCAAATCTCTGCTAGCAAGATCTTTGAGGAGATGTGGGAGCTATAGAATTCTCAGAAATATAATGACAGGAAGAAAACCTTGGTATATCATCATGGCTCAAGGTAGTAAAACTCCGAGATTATTACTAGAAATAAAAATGATATCACCTCAAAAAGTCCTATGGCAGTAGTTCCCAAATCAGACATCCTCATCCAAAGGTGATTGTGTCAGTGTGCCGTGGGGTTCACGGTTGCTAAGACGAGTATCTGGGGTCATGGACTATTACTGGACTGTGAATATTGTGAAGAGTTACGGGAATTAGTCAACCTCTCTTTTGGGTTCATCAAAAAGTGACAACATGGACTAACAAATATGTAACACGGGGTGTGCCTGCACCTATGAGCAAGGAGAAAAAAGGGGCATCACACAGGCTGGTAAGCCTTGAAACAAGTTCATAGAAGCTGATGTACAAATATCTAGTGTATATAGTGGGGAACTATTTAAAAGCAAGGTGAAAAAAAGCATTTCAAATGAAGGCTGGGAACAGTAGCTGTTTCTGGATGGTTTTTCAGGAATCTTACTCTTGGAAGTGTTTAGCAGTCTATATTTAATAGTTAGAAATGAGGTGGCTATTGTTCAAGGAGAAATGTACTGTTCTGTAAGCTGAAAACAATGTTCAGGTAGAGAACAAACTGAAATTGTCCCCCACCAGTGCTGAGTCTCCTTATCTCCATCACCTTCCCTGCTTCAACAGGATGTGGGAAACAAAGCAGCTCCTTGGACTAATCCAAGACCTTCCTGGATTCAGCCCTAGAATAATCCATAGCAGCATATGCCACACTCACGCTGCCCTCCTCCTGCACACACTTTTCTCTGATGCCAACACTTGCCGTCACTGCACTGTCCTGCTCATTGTCTGGTCCTTTGCTACGGTGCACTAAATCCATACATTAGCCCGTTTCTGTTTGTAATGTATTTACCACTGTTGGTTTTGATGCTGGAGGTGTATTTAGACACTATCACAACAAAGCAATAGCAAACTGTTTACTAACGCGCGCTTATCCTTGCTGAGCAGGGCAGGTGACTGCAGCTCTATGTAAGTCTAACTGAGCTTTCTAAAAGAGCAGCAGGGAAAGTTATTCTCAAACAGAAAAGCTGTGCTCTGCTGCCCACTTCCTATGCCTCCCATCCTACCTCCCCACCAGCCCTTCACAAGCAGGAGCCCTGTATTCAACTTGCTGCAGAAAGAAAGTGAACACGAAGGTCCTGATTTTTCTGTTTTCCTTATCACAGATCCTGCTCCCTTCAGAGGATTCAAACATTGTTCCCACATCCTTAGGGAGGAGTTTACATCACTATTTCTTAACAGCCTTTCAGATGACAGGTCCCTGCCCCAACGGCTGTAACTGCCGGGGAAGAGAGCCATTGTGTAGCTTTTGAAAGTTGGCAACAGCGTGTTTGGGTCAGGCTCCAACTGCCTGCAAAGCCGCCCCCAGCTCATTTATCTATCCATGTCAGGGAGATAAAGCGCAGCATCAGTTGGCAAGAAAACTCCAAGTTAGGTTGATCCCCATCAAGTGAATTTCCTGGCCTTGAACAGAAAGCCACAAACCAGCAGGTTTTGCTGCTTCCCCCCCTGCAGTTCAGATAGGATTCAATGAAACCAAACCACCAATGGCAAGAGAAAATCAATAGGATTCAAGTGTAGCTAATCCCCATCGAGCAAGTACATTCTGTAACTGAATCTGCTTGTACCCTGCAGATTTCAATTGCATTCATCCAAGCAGCATGTCTTCTATTCATGAGTTAGAAAATGAGTGGTAGGAGTTTGTTGATATATCAATAGTTTCTTGATCTTGTTATCTGCTTTAAAGCCAGGTATAGGACACAAAGAGGGCAAAATGAGACTCCTCAAAAGTTGGCAGCAACTGATTGAAAATGCAACAGTAATTCATGTGAGTGAAACCTGAAAAGTCCTTTTGAAGAGGGACTTTGGCCAGGCTGATACGGGCTGCAGTCTGATTTGTGTAACCCACACTTATCTCAGGGTACTCAGCCCTGCGCTCCGCCTGTCAGCTCCACACCTGTTGACAGATCAAGAGATACCAGCAGCCTGTTCTCTAAGGAGGGTGGAAATGAGTGGAGGCAGACTGACATGGAAAGGTGAGAAAGAGCCAGACCTCTCCTCCAGGCTTTATATTAAAGGTGTTTATGTTTTATAATAAAGATGCTTCTTGCTTTGATTTTCAAGCACTGGTGCCTATGTGAAAAGCCATGTTCAATGCTGAGTTGTCCTGTCTTCATACGCTCCCCAACTTCTAATGAAACTAGTTTTTACATAACAATGTTTTGTCTAAAGCAATGGGATTTATGCCCTAGACACTGTGAAATGTCTAGAGCAGGAGTCCTGACTTTCTTCCACTAAAATACCATATAAATTAATATTTTACATATAATTAGAATAGGCTTTAGTTGAATTATTTTTTTACCAGTCCTTCTAATGAGAAATTAGTTTCTAACAGAAATTAACTCTGCATAGCATAGGGCAGAAAGATAACAATCCAGAGCAGAACTTCAACCATTCCTCCCAGCCCCAAGACATCTGCCACATCCTCCTGTCACCACCAGACTGTGCAAGACTCATCTGCTGGCGGTGCTGTGGTATGTGGAAAAGCAGAACACCTCAGTGTAACCTGCAGTCTGGACCACTTCCTTACTCTTGAAAGAAAAGACTCAGCAGTCTGAAAGTAGATGTGTCTGTCTTACTCCTCCCTCACTGACGTGACCTCTTTCAGCTTCAAAAGATTTAAATTTACTTTCAGTACCATTGCTGATCTGGCTGATATAAGAACGTGAGCAAGGTAAGGCTGTAGGGAAACAATATCTTTCATTAGCTTCCTCCTACTGTTGAAGCGGAGGGCTCGTGTGCCTGAAACTTTGTCAGACTTTTCCGGTTGTAAGAGTTGGTCAATAAAAAATATCACCTTCCTCCACAAAGCTTTCCTTAGACTAACTTAGCATTATTTATGCAGGTTCTATTGCAGACCCATCTCTTCTGCTGGCTTGGCATCCCATCTTGTTTTTCTATATAATTGTGCTCACTTTCTCACATATTTTTTACTTAGTACATTAATAAATGTATTACATTTCAGGAAGTTTTACTGCACCATAATTTCCTTTAGCTTTTACTTTTAAGCCTTTGCTAATGTTTGCACATTACACATATCAATAATTTAAATTATGAAAATAATAGAAGAGCTGGAGACCTGGAAACACTTTTCCAGTTCCAGGATGCACTTTTCAGTACTCTTCTGTTTGTTCCAGGGGGATTTACTACAACGCACTTACATCCAATAGCCCTCAGCAATGTAATAAATGAGCACTGAAATGAAGCACCCAGGTTATTCACATCCATGTCTGCTGCAGCAAGAGCTCAGGAGTCAGGATCAGGTAGGAACAGTGCAGCATGGTAAAATCCAGTATCCTTTTCCATTCCATCCCTTCTTCTAAGTGCCTTGCAACCTAAAGGCAAAGACTTATAAATCCTTGCAACTCTGATATGAAGGTAGAAAAATCTTTAACACACCATTAACAAGCATAGGTAAAGTCATTTTATATTGTGTTGAAATTATCTTTTCACTGCCATTTAGTGAATATGCATGTTTGGAAATGTATATTTTCCTAATAAATAGGGAAACTGAAGCAATATCACCATATCTATCTCCCACAGAGAAAGGGTGTCGAGTAAAATGAATTTCATGTGAATTTTGCTCCAAACACATTTTTCTCCAGAAGACAGGTTTTTATTTAGTGTATGATGCTACATATAGCACAGATATAGGGCTGGGGCCACACTGTACTAGGCCCTTTAAAGACCTTCTAATAGCAGCTTCTGGGCAGTGTCTACCTCCCAAGTCAAGAGAAAAGACAGGTCTGAGACTGAGAAAATGATACAGCAAAGATATATGACAACTATTTATGCAGCATTATGAATCAAGAACTGCTAAAGCAAGAGCAATTACCCTGCTCTGCTACTGTATCTAGTTATTCATAATTATCTCACATTTGAGAGTCATAATAACAGACAGAGGTGAGGTTCCTACAGTAACTGCTCTATAAGTAACAGACTCTAAAATGAAGTTTTTAAAGCAACACTTCAGAAGATAGTGGCTGTCTTCTCAAAGTGCACTGTATTGAAAGCATACGCCCACTAGAAGAGAAAGGAAAGGCAATGAACCTGCTCCCAACTTATCCTGACAATGTTGGTGTCTTCAAGATGAGATGGGAATGATTGTTTCAAGGAAATGAAGATCTGAACTGAATCGCTGAATGGGAGAAGGAGCTGATGTGCAAAGCATCTCTGGCTTCTGCCATATTTTATAATAACCCCATGCCAGATAAACTATATGTCTAGGGTTTTTTTTCTTCAAGTCCATTATCATAGGGATGCAAATTTTTCTAATTTATTGTATCTCAATACAGCTCACAAATCCTTGCAATCCCTAAATTACCTAGGAAGCATGAAATCTTTCCTCAAGCAGTGCCTCTTCCTCACAGAAATGAGTAGCTTGTGTTTCTATACCTCTCTGGATTAGCTGTAATGTATATACATTGGCATTTCCAGACCAGAATGAGAAAAGTGACCATGAATTTGGCTATTTTAAAAGTCAAATTTAAAAAGCTTTAAAGGCAATGAATAAGCTGTTCTCTGGAACCAGATCCAACTCCAACCAGTAACGCACTTTGCAGTGCAGTTCCATTAAAATATTATTACTCCCCTTAACATTTTGTAAACACAGCCTAAAGTTGGGAAAACAGTTTAGATACTCATTTTCCTGTACCATCAACCTTTTTACATGATGCATATCCAAGCTTACCTTCCACGTGACGGAGGGGCAGGCTGCCAAGTTGAAGGTAACTTTCTCTGTCACTACATTGAAGGTGACACGAAACATGGTTTGTATTCCAGTGGCCTCAGACCCAGAGTAGAAATCTTCAGTGACAGTCACACTGCTCACTTGTGTACATGCTGCCAGGATCCTGTCACACTGTGCTATACATTCAGTAAACCCATAACGTTATGATGGAAGGAGAAGCCTGAAACAGCTGTAACGTTCAGATTTTCCCAGCAACCTTGCTCCTGTGTGTCAGAACTAATCAGATTAGCTGGTCTTACTTGTCTGAGTTGGGACTAACAGGTTAGCAGAACAGTTTGGGTGGGGGAAGGGAGCAGTAAATAAATCAAATTAGGGCATTTACTAAGCAGCTGAGAGTTCCTTCCTGCTTGCCTTTGTCTCTTTACAGGACTCACACAGAGCCAGGACAATGCACCACAAAAATGCAGCTTTGTTTTAGAACAGCTCTTTGTACAAGAGAATTTCTCAAACTTTGCCTTAATTTGATTCGTTTTTGGTTGCCAGTGATCACCAAGAGGAAAGCTCTCTCAGAGCGGCCTGGATGTTGTGCAGATAAACAAGCCTTGGACAAAAAAGGCATGTATTGTGCTTTTTTCATCCCACACTACCCACCGAGGCAACACACTGGCTGTGCCAAGAGATCAGTAACACTATCTGCTCTGCACAGTGCTAGAGAACAAGATTCACAAATGGCCTAATCTGGAGACTAGGGCAAAAGGGTCAGATGGAAAATACAGGACAGGACAGGACAGGAAAGGTACATTTTTATGATTCTCAGTCTGCTTTAGAGTACTTTTTCCATCTTTATTACTGACTGAGGCAGATTTACCCTCATGGGAAGGAAAATTCAAAAGAAGAAAGGAAAAGGGAAATGAAGTAGTATAATAGCCGCCATTAACAGTGGTTGACTGAATACATAGTCTGTGCTACATGATGCGGGAGATGATGCACGTGGGAGACATTTCCTGTATGAAGTGGTCTCCCTCAGCAGATGCAGTCAGCTCTGACTGACACCATCACATAATAGTAGCAGCATGTGAGGAGCAGACTTAGTTTTGGTAACTTGTCCCTTGTCTATATTTATCTTTCCAAAAATAGGCCTGTAGTTCATTAATCAACCAATTTCCTTCTTTGCCAATGGAAAAAGACAGGTGGGATCAACAGCTATCTGAAACTGCCTCTTTCTTACCACTGGCTAAAGGGAGAGATCCTATGTGTTGACATTTTAGAAAGCTGATGTGACTTGAGATTAATACCTCCCTTGAAAACTAACTATTGAGTGTTAAGACCGAGTTCAAAGATGCATTGGCTTTCTCCTACTTGCTCCGTGGGTCTGGTCTGTGACTCTAGACAGTTGTTTACTGCCAAGTGAGGAAGCCATCAAAATGTCCTGAGTATGCTTCATTCTACTGGTCAGTAACTGTACCATGAGTAACACATTCGCAACGTTGGAAAGAGGCTAGACTGGAACCCTTTATTCTTGCCAATGAATACCTATTCACACAAAAGTTGCAGTGACATTGGACAGGTTAGACATGCAACAACTCACCAAGGGGTGTAGTACATTGACAATCTGACTCTGTAAGAAATATTTTATTCTAATAATCTAATTCTTATGGCCCAGAAGAAGCCACACACCATGCAAAAGCTAAGGAATGCCCCAAACCTTCTGGTGACAGCATATGGCTGGATTCCTATGTGTTAGTACCTGCACTGGCAGAACTGAAGCCAAGTGTCTTTAAAGGGCACAAAAACCACAACACAAAACCATTATTTGAAATCATAACAAACCCTATAGCTCATCCCAGCATCAGAATCCCTCCCCAAAAGGTCAACAAACCAACCAGCCTGTGTCCAATTACCTTCAACCTGAATAAGACGAAAAAGGAGAATTTTGTAGGAAGCCCACTCTGAACACAGGCATATGGATCTGATGCAAGGAAATTACTTGTTTGGTGGGATTAGGTTGTAAGGGGGCTTTGCTATTTTCATAAAGAGAAAATAAGATTCAGCTCCCTGCAAATAATATATTGATAGGAAAATACTTGCGTATTTCTGAAGAGACTTGTGCACCATGAAAGATGCTTCTTTCCTTTCCACAACTGTTTTCCTACAGTCTGCTTTCATTTACTTGTCTATTTAGATTCCTTTAGGAATAGTCAAGCACCAGTAAATGAAATGAGGCAAAATAGTATGAAATATGTTTTTTCTCTCTAATTTTATAAAGGCTATATGCTTTGTTTTCTTTAAAGTACAGGTTTACTGAGAATCTGGCATAGAAAGTTTCCTTCGTGAGAAAAGATATATTTCTAAGACTCTTTCCCTGTAAACTGTCTTCCGAGTGCCAACAATGCTGTTCCTATGAGATGTAGTTGTTGCAGAAAGTCAGGACCAGACTAAGACAGGTCCCCCGGCAGACTGTGCCACACTGATAGAGAGGTCTGGGGATGAAAATCCATAGCATGAAGACACATGATTTTTAGGTTGATATGTCTTTAGTGCCAGCTGTGCTGCTGAGCACAGATATTGGTATTTGTGTCTATTTTTAATCAAAGCAGTAATCTCATAACTTCAGAAAATTACAATAATCATGGCTCAAGGTCATTACAGATGCATAGCCTGTTGTAACTAATTCTCACTTCCCAAGAAAAAAACCACAGGGCAACTTAAACTGCTTTTGGAAGAAGAAATTTCTGACAGATACTTCTGCAAAGAAAAAGAAAATACTTGCATTTGTATAACCTTATCCACAAATTACTTCTGGGAGTAATATCATTGCATAAATAAATAGGATTTGAGTCACAATTAAATGACAAATGCATTTTATTCTGCAACTGTTACATTTATAAATCATCTTCGACATGTAACTCATTGCCTCTAGTACCAGTTCTTTGTAATAATTTTCCAATTGTCTTGTCTTGGGTCTCAATCATACAGATTAAATCTGAGACATGGACCACCTTCATTTCCCATCTTTGCACAGCAAAGTATCTAGCGTAAGATCATCAGCTGTGGAAAGGGATGCTGGACACTATCACGGTAAGAAAAGCAAAGAAGGAGCCTAACATATTAAACATCCAAACTAAATGTCTAGCCAATACTAGATACATTTTCTTCCTCTCCACATTATCCTTCAGCTTCTCCCTCCTCCTTTCTCTCTTCCTAATTTATGATTTATGCCTTCTTTCCATGTCTTGTTACCATTTGTACTCTAAGCTCCTCAGGGCAATATTTGATTTATTCTACATGCAGCAGAGTTTCTTGAGCACAAATGCATTACCAATTAAGAAACTCAGCATTAAGAAAAGCCAGGCTGAGATCAGTCGGCCTGAACTACTACCTGAAAGTATTTAGAAAAGTTTTTCCTCAGGCACCTTTTCTCCTCCTGTTAATCCAAAGATATGCATAATACATATGTTTAAAAAAACCCATATTTTTTAATATGCTGAATACGCTGACTTAGAAAATTGTGTAGAATGGGAAGCTTAGTGACAAATGCTGCTTTATGGCATACTCAGAAATAACCACTATTGATCATTAGTACCCTTTCCTTTGTCTATGACCCATATATGTCAGCATGCACCCTGCTTTTCCATGACATCCCACACTTCTCTTCCTTCCCAAAGAAATGAGCAAATCCAGAAGAACATCCCAACACAGCAACAATTGTGGGCATAGATTTTAGATCCATCCAGAAAGACAGAGTTCCTACCCATCTTAACATACAGGGTTAATTGAGGTACTGATGCTTTGTGCTAGTACCTGTTCCTCCCATAGATAGATGCGGGACATAATCCATGAAATATATGTAGGACTGCATCTTCATAGTATCTCACAGAAAAGCAGTGTGACTCTCCTCCAGAGTCAATGTTATAATAGCAAAACAAACTGTGAATAGCAGTGGACAGACTTAATTAAGGTTTTAACTAAGGTCTTGTCCCAAATACTGATTTAAAGCCCCACACACTCACATAGAATGCACCACCACAAACCGCCATCACTAATTCTCAATTTGCTGTCAAAAATCAAAGATGAAAGAAAGTGTAAATGGATGGCAGGCAGAAGCAGCATAATCCGCTTTCTGTTGGTGTAAGATTTTTGGTCAAACGTAAGGGGCAAAGCTCATAGAGGGAAGCTGTTTATAAATAAATCTGCATGCCTCATTTTATGAATCTGATGATGAGACACCTATATTAAGCGAGCAAAAGCTAATTGTACATCTTCATATCACCTCAGAAAACACGTAACAGGTGACTGGTGCATTTTGATTGCCAGTCAGCTTGCATAAGTAGAATTTCAGGTTTCATTTATCTTTATGGACATTGCTATTTGCTCTCTGAAGTGTTTTGCAGGTCTGTGAGCCTAACATCTCCCAGCTGACCTAATGGAAAATGACAGATTCCACACACTCCCTCTGCTTTGAAAATAAATGGTTAAAGCTGCCTCAATTAATTTCCCATCTCTTTGGATTTTATTAGTATTTGTTAGTATATGTTTAAAGAATTATGATGGAAATAGCTATTCAAAATATATTAAATCCTGTAAATTCAGGTTTTATTACTACAATACAGTGGATCACAAAAAGATGTAGACCCGTAATGAGAATTCGCTCTGCAGCTCAGAACGAGTCTTTGCAAGGAAGACAGTGTGCCTTCTCCATTACCCTACTTTTTGCCCTGCAGAACCAGGAATTTCGGCTTTGAAGAAAAGTCTTTTTGAATTCAATAGCTCCTTCTGGTGGTCTGAAAGATAATGCTTGGTTACAGTTGGCTCACAGTAATGCGGGCTTAATGTACAATTCATTCAGTAATCATATGCATCAGCAACAGCCATGAGTAAAACAACCATTACAGCTATGATTCAAGAAATACGCCATGCAAACTATATTCCACATTATTGTCATAAGGGAGACAAATTTTCTAGGAAATCCCCCTTTCCTCTCATTCTACTATGATACTGCTGTGAATTTTCTTCCATATGGTAAGAAAGGAAACATGAAGAATTGTGATGGAATGAAAAATGGCAGAAGTCAAAGTGGCTACTGGCACAGCAAATTTAAGAGAAGCTCTTAATGAAGTATTTAGCAACGCACATCTCGGAGCCAGTGGTTCTGATTTTCAACGAATGATAGACTAATAAGGGAGGAATTTGATCCAAAGCTTTCTGAAGCAGTAAGAATGTGCTTTTGGTCAGGCTCAAAGATACCACCTTCAAGGAGGAAGAACACATTACAGAATTTGATCAACAGACCCTGAGATGCTCAAGAGCTTTTGTTTTTTTCTTTTTAGCCAGATTGGCCAATGATAAGATAGACACTATCTGCTCTCAGGCTTACCTCTTAAAGAGAAACAACAACAGAGCATTTACAAGGAATATATTCTGTCCTAGCCAATCTCAGTAACATTACATCATTCCCCAGCTATCCAAACAAAACACTGCCTTGGGAGTTATAAGCAGCAGTCCCTAGCCTTGTTTCCAAATAATGTATTGTTTTTAATTAACAAAATTCACTGTCAGGGCTCTACAAATATATTTTCTATCTAATGATCCTTTTAAGACTTATCTGGTGAGACATTCATGGCTGCTGTCAGAGATCTCCAGAGAAGATTTTTCACATCCCACCTCCAGCAGGGCATGCATGATAACTCCACTCAGCTGGACCCCTGTTGCCTTAGGTCGCGCTGAAGTGAAGCACCAAACAAAGCTTTAAGTTAAATCAGCAAGATAAACATTATTTATAAATACAACTGAGCCACCATCTGCCCACCCTTTCACCAAACTTTGTACTTAGCAAAACCCAAGATTTTACAAAAGTAATAAGACAAATGTTTAAATGAACTTTAGAAGGCACTACACATCTCTAAGTACAACTTCATTAAAAACATCTGCAATCCAGATTTTGTTGAAAGCCAATACAGTATAAAGTGAAACCATCTTTTTTGCCCCAAAATATATACCTAAAACATAGTGTTAAGGGCAAGAAATCAAAAATCAGAATCTAAACAATAGTTCCATTTTTCTAATCTACATATCTTTTCAGTCAACATTCCTCATTGATATCTCTGTGAATTTTAGAATATGACCTGTCTGGTACCACCGCTGAGGTATCAAAGGAAACGTAATCTCACACACTAAAAAGTGAGTATTTTTTAAATTGATGATAATATTTGGTCTGGAGCCTACTGAGAATACCAGGGGAAAGCTGTCTGTGGCTTGACTGCTGGTGGTCTGCTACCAAGCTTTTCAAAGTCTTTCAAGATGTCAATTTAGCATTAGTTATTATTCACTACAAAGTGTGCTCCATCTTACATAAGAAAGCAGCAGGGCTGTTCCTGAACTGTGGGAGCTAGCAAGAAATAGAGAATGCACACCTGGGAGAGCCAGGGAATGATTCTGTGCCAGGAAGAATCTTTTGCCTTCTTGGATGGCATGTGTGAGGCTTGTATCTCTGGGATGCTGGAAGAAACATGCTCTGAGAGAGGTTTTGCAGTCAGAGTGCCTTGTTCTAGCCAGTACTTACTTTTGTGCTCAGTGAAGAACTGTGTGGCTCTAAGCAACAGCCTTGAAGGTGGAACAATTAGAGAAAGGGAAAAACATTCCAGGTTCCTATGTAAATAACAGCAGGGATCTAGCTGTGGGATGAGCATGTCAAACTAGATTCTGTGTTTACCGTGCATGTTTTTAACTGGCTCTTACCTGTAAATTACAATGTGTATGGAAGTAATAAATGAAGCCATAGAGACCAATCAGGGGCCCATCCCATTCCATTAGAGACTGTACATCCACAGAGCAAAAGAAATCTGTTCTCAGCAGCCTTCAATGAATACGCACATAAAACCAGAACCAAAAATAAGACCAGTGACCTGAGTCCACAGTCACCATAACAGTGCAGAAACAGACACAGAAGTTCAAACCAAAGGTCTGCCTAGCCAGCCTCTAGTCTTCTAAAGTAGCCACTGCTGGGGACCTAGGCAAAAATAAAAATTAGTGCACGTTTACCACAATTATTTTCATAGATCACTCCAGTTTTCAGCAATTTTTGCTTAGGGACTTCCAAAGCCAACATTATTTTAGTATCCCTGTATTTAGTTATATTTGATGGACCTTCTTCCCCTGGCTTGTCTATTTGCTCTCTAAAGCCATTTACATTTGTGGCTGCTACAGCATCTATGTGATGACTGATTCTATAAGTGAATTATGAAACTGTATAATAAAGTATTCAGTCTTGCTTATTTTTCTGGTTTGATACGTGGTAATTTCACTGGACATTAAATTATGGTTGTCTATTCCACCTCTATGTGACTTTTATGACCCCATAGATTTCTGTTATGCCCTCACTCTTTTCCAGCCTGAAAAGAGTTGAGCTCTTTTTCCTCATAGACACTTCTCTAGTTACACATCTAATGACCCAGAGGTCCAGCTCTAAAGGGCCATTCAGTAGGCCATTTCTTTGGTAAGGTGAGAGATTGTTTGCTCTCTCCTAACTATACCAAACTGCCTTAAAAGCAGGGACCAAGCCTGAGATCAATGGGTTCATTGTGCCCACTGGGATACTCTACTCCTTTTGATTTGTCTTTGAAAGACTTGTAATTGGTGTGAGTGACATAATCATTGCCTGAGCTGGCAGGTAATAAAACTAGTCTATAGTTACCTCTCTGTCATGAAAATCAACCATTTATTTGTAACTCTTGGATTCTTACCTTTTAATCTGTTATTTAACTGCTTTGTTCCTTAAAGAACATCTAGTAAGACAGGAAGGTATTAAAGGACTTTTGAAAAGGAAGTGTGCTGGACTAACCAAAATCAGTCTTTTCCATACACTCATTGACTCCACTGCCCTGCTATATTTGTGAAGTTGAATTTCCCACTATAAAGCCATTGCAGCTCTTTTCTCCTGTACTGTACTTATTTGCCTGTCTAACAATGGCACACCAGTGAGCAGCTGCAAAAAGTAAAATTCTGTTTAAGGAGAACATATAAAACCAGTCATCTAGATAGAAACCAAATGTGCACATGACAATTCAAATGGGAGCGAACAAGATATGTATTAACTGGAAGGCATTAACAGCAGGCATCACAGACTAGTTTTTTCCCCCTCCCTAATGTTGACCTAGTTGATGAGCTAAAATAAACCACTTTGCAACTCTGTGCTTCCCTCCCACTCTTTCTGAAACTGCTTTCAAGGTCAGGATTGTTTCTTGTACAATGCTTTACTGCTGAGGTGCTGTGAGAATTAACCTAAGGCCAAGAATTTCAACAGACTGAGCAGAAAGTCTCCTGAAAGCACATATCCAAAAGAAGGCCCATGAGCTATGCCATCATGTCACTGGAGGCAGACCCACCGAGGAAAAGGGATTACGAGGGGTAGACTTGTGCTTTTTGACAGAACAGCTTGCCTGTGGCCACAGAAGAAGCCTGTAGAAGCTACAGGAGGTGATCCCGGACACCTTTCATGTCTCAGCTCAGTTACTTGCCTGCAAGGCTTTATTCTTTCCCTCCACAATATGTGCAGGAGGAAGCCTGTGTGTCAAAACATTTCTAGTCTGAATCCAGATATCTGGCGTAATGGTCTTAGAAGGTTAGTAATGCCACTAGCAGCTGAACTGAGTTTAAGTAAATGACAATGTATGTGTTAGAAAGACAAAGCGAGCCTATGGAGAATTAGTATGTCAAAAAACATTTATTTCATATTGGCTGAACTATAATCACTAGAAATTTTAACTCTTATTTGAGCAAATAACTTCTATTACTTCTTTGGGAAATATTTTTATCCTGCTTGTTCTAACATCCCCTCTCCAATTCCGAAGCGCTGATTAGATGTCTGTCCTCACGTTTTGGACTCTGTGGATCGGTCCAAAGAGGAATACTGGAGTTTACAACTGTTACAGTAATGTGAAGTAGGCCTAAACTACAGGAAGCTTGGATTTAGAATTATCAAAGCTTGCAACTGAATGACTTGAGATTGCTAACTCTTAAGCAGATAGGTAATGGACTAATGATCAAGATGTCTGTAGACCATCAAAGAACTATCAGAAGTTTACACAAAACACCTTTAATGCAGCTTATCGTATGCATTAAAGTGTAAATACAATAGGATAACAGAGCAGAAAACATCTAAATGTGAACTCAGTGTGCTAACAGTGATTACAATTTGTGTGCATCGTTAAGTACATAGGTAAAATAAAATGCCAGTTAAAACTGTGCAACAAACACATTTGATCGAGCAAATAAAAAGCTGTTTAAACATTTACACAAGCGTAATTCCACACACAGGGAAGAAATCTGTCTCATGTTGTCCAGACATCCCTGGGAGGAGTTTGATCAGCAAAACAGAATTGTGTTTGTTACTTACAGGCTGAATGAAAGAACCCGGATGGCTGCACCAGTCCCTGACCTACTACAGATTTCCAGAGAGGGATGCAAGAGTAGATAATTCTGGTAGCTGGTTATTGTCCATTCCCCAGAGTGGCACCGTTTTGCTGGAAACGCTGAAGCACCAGTAATTCCTGGAGTACCAAGAATGTCAGCTGTGATTGGCGATCAGAAGGTCTTTAGTCCTCTAACAGAAAGGAATTTTATACAAAAAGAGATTCTTGCGGCAAGCACAACTTTCAGCTCTTGGTCCAAGAATGGAAGAATAAACTTCTGCAGGAAATTCAGAGTATCACAAACCCCCAAAAGACAATTAATTTCTTTAGCCTCGCCCTGTTCTATACAAACCAGTAATGTTTTATTACAAAAATCTGTAATAAACCCTCCATTGCCGCAGTTCTTTCCCTGGACAGAGGATTCTGTGAGACATGCTATAACTGCTAGTCCCATTGCCTAACCCACTGCAAAGAGTTCAGAAGATACAACAATGTACATTACACCAAAAAAATACCCCTAGATAACATACTTCCAAAACTATAAAGATTGGGAATGAAAAGAGCAATCATTATAGTTTCAACTTTACGGTCCTCACCAGATAATCAGTGCCTGGAAATGGAGAACTCTGCTAATTATCTACAAGAGCTGCTACTGCTTTTGGTCCAAGGTATGGACACAGTGTCCTCTCTATTAGTAACAAACGGGAAACCTGCAAGTCTGGTAACATTTATTGCTGTGTATAAGATCCTGGCTATTGTGGAAGAGTTCAGTGCTCAGATACATAAAGAGCAACATGCAAGCCATGTTAAGGCTTATTTATAATTTCCTACTCATGTTTCAGCCCAGCCCAAAACAGATTTCTTCCATCCTTCTTCATCTTTCCTGTGCTGTTTTTTTGCTAATATAAGCTAGGGCATCTCTCCAGGCATAATTTATACCCCCAGCTAATTTGCCTTGGATCTCATCCTCTCCTTGTTCTGCTGTCTATTTCTTTCAACTTCTCATTTCCTTTTCCTGTACACATTCTTCATGCTGATGCTAAAAAGATCTCTTCCACTTTTCCCATGAGCCAGAAGAGCTCCTGTTTGCCAGTTCAATTCACATTTCGCCCTCATCAGAAGGCATGTGTTGTCTTGTGCTTCTTGCCATCTCTGCAGTGGTTGCATAACTACTCTTACTAGATGCAAGAAGACCGACTTTGACTGATGATGATGTCCTGAATACAGCTGCACCATATGTACACACATGTGCTTTTTTATTCCCCTCTGTGCAGGTCAGCTGCCAGTGACAGTCTCATAAGGCAGAAAAATAAATATCCTCACAACGTTTAAGGTCGTCTGATACTCTCTGCTGCTGTTTATGTTTGCTTTCACTTAGTCTGCATGGCAGATGTCTCCTTCAGACCTATCTCTCTTGTACTGCGTAATTCAACACACACATTAGTACCTTCCTCAGTTCTCACTAAGGGCATAATCTCACATGTACCCCTGAAGGAAAATCAGTACTCAGCAGCCTCAGGAAGCACTAGGCACAATAAAGTTGCAACTCATATGGCTTACTGTTTAGCAAAATTAGTTTTGGAGGACCTTACTCTGCCCCTTACACAAAGAAAGTTACTGAGCTGATGAAGGAAAGAATTCCTGCTGCAGAACCTAACTCTGTGAAGACATTCCTGGTACCTTCACTTCTGGAACAAGACAGTGAAACTATTTTGTGCATCTGCAGAATGTGAGAGATGTCCCCTTCTTCCCTTTGTCAGTAGTCGTTTTGTACTGTTGTTTCCCAGAGCTTGCTTATGTCATCATTCCAAACACATGGTGTCTGTTGTGCTACCAACCACTGTGCTTTTTGTCTTCTTTACAGGAGGAAGGCTTAAGAAGGAAATTTAGTAAAAAGGTTTATTATAATCCTACAAAGCCAGAGAGCAGAACACCCCAAACCTGCGTCTCAGCTTGAGCCTTTGCCTGCATGATATAAATCAGGCTGATTTATCTTGTTCGTTGTTATGTAATTCCTAAAAGACCAGGGCAAGGATGCTGAGAGCATTTTGGCAGTCTGGTCTGCTCGGAATTGAACTGAAATTTCCCCTGCTGCTGTTGTCTGCTACTGTAATTTTCCCAGAAATTTTCACACCTCCATTTCTTTGCAATAAAAACCCAGCTGCACTACAACTGCCTGCCCTGCCATCACCTGGTAAGAATAGCCTGTTTGTCCTTACATCAATAGATAGTTTTTGAAACCTCCTTGTCATGACACAAGATAATATAGTGGAGACCACAAGTCAGCCTTGAGAACTTGTGTTTCACAAGGCTGTGAGCTTATCTTGTGAAGTAGCCTGTAAGAACACAGAACTGCTTCAGCAAGAGCTAGCCCTGCCTGGAGAATCACGTCTCCTGCTGTGCTTCCACATGCAGGACAAACAATCCTTCCAACAGTCCTGTCACTTTAAAGACATAACAGACTGGGTTTCTTCAACCGTGTTGTAGGCGGGAATGTAATGGTAGCAATGAGCTCTGCCCAGCCACTTCTGTGCTTGCTGCAAGCATTCACTGAAGCACCATGTGTCCCAACTCATTTTCCCTTCAATAATGTTTTAATTTCTAGTGAACTCTAAATAACACTGTTTTAAATGTGACCTTCTGTACATATTTAATCTACCTAAAAGATGAACTTTAACTGAAGAGTTACTACTTGCTCAGTAACCTCTTCCACCTCCACAAATATATTTACTTATAACTGTAGAGCTTGAAAAGCAAACAGTGACTACGAGATACTAGGTGTTCTTGGTTTGGTTTGTTGATTTGTTTGCATGGGAATTACTGATTCAGAAAAAGCGTAAAAACACTTGCATTGCCCTATAGCTTTCTGGTAATTTAAATCACTGTGCAATGTTATAATTTTGCAGTATAAGAAACTTCCTAAGTAACTGACCTGCACGGACTTAATTTTTAAGTTGAATTACACTAACAAGATCACAACAATAGAAAAAGCTGCAGGGGCAAAAGGACAGAGCTGGGAGTTAGTTTTGCCATCCCTGTGAAAGATTCGTGTTTCTTCTAGAGCTAACTCTAAGCTAGCTATACAAATCCTCAGAGCTCACATTAATGCAAGCCTGACTGACGACCTACCATTCAGAGCAACCATCTCAGATTTCTGCAATTAGCATGTGCTCTAAAATTTCTGATTCTGTAGGTTTGGTCTCTAATTTACATTTTGAAAAGGCTCTTAAGAATGAAGATGCCAAGGCTGAGCAAATTCTCTGCTCTTGAGACATATTCTGCATATCTGCAAATGCAGTAAGAGTGTGCTTCTGTTAAAATCAATAGGATAAGTATCACATGGGAAAAAACTGACTGTTCTTACCAAGACAGGAGCACTGGGGGCTTTCATGGAGAAATTCCAGAAAGAGACAAAAGAAACTAGTCAATGCACTGAAATAGAGAGACAGTGTATTAAGTAATGCAGAAAGTCCCAGACAGCACTTGCTAATCCCTGAAAATCTCTTCATAGCCTTAATAGCAGCCTTTTATATGGAAAACATGTAGATTCAAGATGTCTACATACAACTTAATCAAGAGTAAGAAGAGACAAATTCGACATATCACCCCATCTGCTGCCAGTGACTGCTTTTTTTCTTTGTCAAGGTTTGTTTTAGAAGACCCATGAAATCAGATTATTTATTACTTAACAAGGAAGATTATTTCACATTCTAAGAACATTTTGTTGAAGAATAGGAGGCTTGAAAATCAATGAAATACAACCTGTAAGCATCAATACCTAAACAGGTCCCATATTGGAATGCTGAAGTCTGCACACAATGGGTAAAACAATATTGGTGAAATCATTTTCTGGCATTTTGATCATGGATTAGACAAATGTTACGCACTTGAAGTTCCAGCAATTGCACCCTGGTTTTCCTGGACCTGATGTACAATTTATGCTAGGTCAGGTTCTTAACAAATAAAGATGCTAAATTAGCTAGGCTATTTTTAATAATAATGTCTTTTTTGTGTGAGCTTAGTCCAGTTAGTCATTTAATTAGTTTTGACTATCCATTTATTCAGTTTGACTTGCTTTGTTTGGTGCCCATTTGAAGTAAGAAAAGAAAGGAAAAAGTTAAAAAAGACCATTTGAGAGGATTTTTTCAAAATAGTGTGATACCTGCCCTCTGTTCATCTTCCAGAATACTATTTAACCAACTGAAAGAGGTTTCATGAATTAAGCAATGTCTGAATAAATACCATTTAGTCCTGTG
This sequence comes from Psittacus erithacus, assembly GCA_009867235.2. Classification (NCBI taxonomy): domain Eukaryota; kingdom Metazoa; phylum Chordata; class Aves; order Psittaciformes; family Psittacidae; genus Psittacus; species Psittacus erithacus. The sequence goes on from WYDI02029733.1 coordinate 49,427, forward strand.
CAGCTGTTCACTACACTGACATCCACTTTGTTCTATCTGATAATTAAAATACTGGCATTTATAAATAAGTTCATTTTATAAATAGGTGAATTGCACTAACATGACTGCATGTTCACCACACAGAAAGTCAGCTAAATATTTACATTTGTCATTTTCTTCTTATACCTCTTCTATGCAGGAAGCTTACATTTTAATTCTCTGATTAAAATGACTGAAAATCTGTGTTACCTATTCCGATGGTAATTATTCATTCAGTGCACTGCATTAGCATGCGCATCACCAGCAGGTTAAGAGGCATGATTGCTCCTTTCTGCTTATCACCCGTGAGGCCACATCTGGAGTACCATGTCTGGTTTTATACTCCTCAGTAAAAGAGAGATGCTGAAAAACTGGAGCGCTCACTTACACCTGTTGACTAAACAAGGCCAAGGCACAGGTTCTAGGTCATGCTATTATCACCCTGGGAGTGTGCTGGTCATTTACACATTCTGTGGCATGATTTTGGCCTAAGGCAGCTGCCACTTACTTTCATACATCACATCAAGGTGGAGACAGTAGACAAGTAAGGCCCAGTAAGTACCGTGGATGAAGGTGTCTGGTTTTGGAAAGGAGGCTAGAGTGCTTAGTTGAAGGAATGCAAGCTAAGTTGCACTATTTGGCATCCAGCCAGTGAGCCTTGTCCTTTTTCATTCACTAGTTCAGAGGTTGCCATCAGACCAATAAAGGCCGAGTTATGAACCACACCTCAGCTTTACTGTCGTGCATGTACTAACTAAAATGAACCACAGCAGGATTTTTATGTCCAGACTTTAATTCAGAACTAAACAAATTAACCTTCATTTTTCTCCACAAAAATTTAGAAAATAACCTAGAACATGTAATACATCTTGGAGCTTTAATGAGGAAAACATGAAAATAATCTGATACATCTAAATGCAGTTTCTGCAGTTCAGGAAAATGGACTCCATGCACACAGTGTAACATCTTAGCTGGTCTGCCCCTTCATTCTTGCAGCTTCAATAATTTTGACATAAACACCATACTTCTTTACTATTAAGGTCTTGGCAAACCTCATACAAAGCTTAGAATTATAAATATAGATGATCTCAATCAGAAATTATTATTTCACTGCAATTGCTGAATCTTCTTCAGATTGAAGCCATCATATAGATTACTGACCACTACAGCTGCTGAACAGTTTTTATTCTTTTATATCACAATAATTAATTTCTAGTAAATGGACAGTAGCAAAGCTGTTCTTTGCCCCATATCAATGGCTTCCTGGCTGTGATCCAGCACCTCAGCTTATCTGTACCAGTCACAGGCAGACGCTGACAGTAACACATGCTAATAAACAATGGAACCAGCAAAGCTAAGGGAGAGCAGGAGGAGGAAACGAGAAAGAAAGGACTGGGTTTTGTTAAGCTACTCATGAGTATGAACAATTAAGGGTGTGTCCTGAGTTCAGCAGTAGCAGTCATTTTTTTTCTCCTTCTTAGTAGCTGGTGCAGCTCTGTGTTTCTGACTTTCGGTTTGGGAACAGCACTGATAATACCGGTGTTTGTAGCTACTGCTTAGAATGTTTACAATTGATCAAGGACTTCCTGAGCCTCATGCTCTGCCCTGGGAGGAGGGGAAGCCGGGAGGAAACAGGGGCAGGACACCTGACCCAAGCTGGCCAAAGAGGTATTCCATACCATAGCACGTCATGTCCAGGATGTGAACTG
>WYDI02029734.1:0-20615 GCA_009867235.2 Psittacus erithacus
TGCTGCACTGTGGCAAGATATTGCTGCCCGGGTGCAGAACCTGGTGGTGAAGGTACGCCACGTAGATGCTCATGTACTGCACCAGTTACTAAGAAGGAGAAAAAAAATGACTGCTACTGCTGAACCCAGGACACTGTATCAGTATATGTCCTTGGAAACCATTAGCCTGATAGTATTTCAGTAGCTTGGAAACAATAATGAAGAGTGCCACCCACAATAATTACTACTGGGTAATGTGGTAGCTCCCATCTCAAGCAAAGTCTGAGGAGGTTGAATCTGCTGTCTTGCATGTATGCACTTGGCAGCACATGGCAGGGGCTGCTAATAGAATTGGATTTTCCATGCTACGGGCTATGTAAGGCACTACACAATTACATCTCTTCTCTCATGAATGCTCATTAGTCCAGCATGGGAAAGGTTTATCACCTGATAAAAGCTGTTGCACTTATCAGAAGCGGAAATACATAAAGTTGTGGAACTGTAGCATCAGAAAATATTTAGCTGCTTAGCTTATGCTTTTCTGAGTTGTCCTGCCACACACTGGCTGTTCATTCTTCTAACCTAAATTTTGCTTTTCAGTATTTTATAATATCTGATAGGTTATTTTACAGCTTGTGATGTTTTTCATGTTTGATAAGGAGGCATGAAATTGGTTCAACTAAACTCTAAATGCAGAGATGCTGCTAGCAGGATTTATAGATAAGTAAACAAGCCTTGTTTAATTAAAGGCATGCCAGCTAAATAAATGGCTGGATAATGAATTCTTTAAACTTCTCTCTTGTTACTTAATTAGAGATAACGAAGCTTCTTAGTCTTCAGCTTTGATCGAGAAGCACACGTATTCAATTTCAGCCTCCATTTCCAGACCCAGCTGTCATACACAGATAATTATCCGGGATAGTTTTACCTTTCCTAACAGAAGTCCAGAAACGTGAAAGGCTCATATTGGCCACTGGAGGTCACTGTAGCTCTACAAAAAAAGGAAGAGACCCTAATTAACAACTGACGAAGGAAAGGTTTTAAAGATTGAGCGTTCTGGGACTTTCTGTGTTTACTGTGTGAAAACTGTGGGTTAAAAACAATAAAACCCTACTGCAAAATGTGACATATTTTGGCACACTTTTTTTTGCTTTTTCAATTTGTGCATGTTTGGGATTTATTTTGAGCAAATAGTGTAGGAGTCCACTTCCCACATGCTCCTTCTCTACATGCTGTGAAGATCTCAAGTGTTTCGTGTGAGAGAGGAGGCTAGTGCCCATCCTCTCATTTTTACATAGGGAAGGAATTTTCCCATCAAGAAGTATTTCCAGCCTCAAGTGACTGTTATCTGAAGCCTCTGCTTCCCTTAGCTGGCCACCTCTTCAGGAGAACTAAAATGTGTGGATATGGAAAACATAGATCACTGGGTTTTGTGCTGTCTTGAAATTTCACCTTGTTCTTCTCTGTCCTCTCCAGAGAGCAAAGCACAACATTTGCATTTCAGCAGGCACAAGACATGCTCAGTCACAGAAAGCCACGGTGTAGCCAATCTCTCGGAGCAGGACCCAAAAGCATCTTTTGTTACTCCTGGTCACTGATGCATAAGCAAGTGGTGTAACTGGCTACAGCTGCTCTGACACTGAACTGCCTTCATTTAAACTCATTACCTGCTACATGTATAGCAGTGACACTGAGGAAGGCTGCAAAACCTACCTGAAAAGGTGGCTATATTTTCTGGCCTTTATTGTGCCCTGAGGCTCCTTGCTGCTGCAGCGGTACTGCCATCAGCTGTTGAGCCAGACAGCTTAAAGCCAGCTCAGGAAAGATGAAATTTTGGCAGCAGCACACAAAGTGCTTTCCTGCAGCAAAGCACTTTAGTGTATGCTCAGGCATAAGCATGTCCCTGCCTTCAAATCGTGTATAAGAATAGAGTTGGAGAATGTAAAAACTTCTTAAAAGACACAAAATTATTTAAGTTCTTGTTTGAGGGTGCTGATAGAGCTAACTACCTCTTGTATAGCTGCCCCTTGGAGATCTTTTACAGGAAAACACAGATCTTGTTCAAAAAAGTCTTCAGCTAAAGACAATCAGTCGACAGTTAATATGAAAAATACAAGTGAGGGTAAGTGCAGAGGCACTGAGATTCTTCTCCAGGAGTTCTACACCCACAAAAAGCACTGAGGTGGTGGTTCACCCTGCCCAAGGTATAAGCTTCAGTTTCCTTTTACAATTTAGCTCTGGGGGGATTCCTCCTCTCTGCCTACTTTGAGCTGGGCAAAAGGAAGCATATGTGTGAGCGAGCGTTGACATCTTCCTGGTACAGAGGTAGCCACCTTTAGGTGACCGTGGTGCCTAGTGGTGAGTAAGACAAGCTGTGCTATCAGCAGCACAAGAGACTTGACTTAGAGCAATTTGCCTGTTTCACTTGGAAAAGGCTTGTTGTAAACTTGCAAATCAAATGGCAGAAAAGGTCACAAATGTGGTGGGTTTTAGAGAGAAGCTGTGGTCATTCATATCTCTTTCTCTGAGGGAGGTGGTAACAAGCCAGCTTAATAGACAATTTATGCAAGCTTAAGTGCTGGTTATCACCTGTATTGATATCTGGTAATTTATGCAAATAGCCCTCTTGCATGAGTCTGGACACTGATTTTGCAAAGTGTGGCTAACATGCTTGGAAGACAAATGTGTTCTGGATTAAGATAAAAGATGACCAAATCATGGAGTGGAAGCCTATAGATTCATCTGTCTGCGTACACACTTATACTGCATGAAGTCAGCATGTCACGCCTATAATGGGCTCATGCAGAGAACAACAGCCCTGCAAGGAATGTAGGGAAGTTATGGGCTATGTCTATTACTGTACTGCTGCTGCTGATTTTATTGCTGTATCTCAATAAAGTGGCAACTGTTTTGGAAAGGGCTTGAAATTTTATGTTTTCATTTCATATCACGTTACTTCATATTTCCTGGTAACAGAATGTCCAAAACACCTCTTTGTTTCCTGTTAGAGATGCTCAAACTGATTATGAATGTGATTCATGGTCATGACTCTTGAGTGTCCACCAACCCCTCGCTTTAGGAGAACTGACACTTAGGTCACATTTTTAGGGCCGATGTTATCTGTTAGAGTTGTTTAGTGTTTCCATGGACTCACACAGCATCTCTCACTCACCTAAGGAGTTGTTAGGATGTTAGTATTGACATGTTTGACTTCACTATGTGCCTGTGATCAATAAGTCATTAGGATTGAGTCCTGAATTAGAGTCTGAAGTAGGATAGGAAAATGTTATTCCAGGACAGTTCATTGCACGTGTCTTATGCACAAAAGATAGCTTGGGTAAAAATGCTTATGAACATTTTTGGGGAGAATGGGGAAATAGAAGAATAGGCTCGTGGCTGGTGTCATTGCTGGGCATTGGTGCCACAAAATGTACAGACTTTCTGGCACAAAAGGGGTACTAAATCCTTGTCTTTTACCAGGCTTGCCTCCACAGGTTTATAGACAGAAGGGAGAGGCTGGTACAAAGGACACCATGTGAAGGTCAAGGTGTGCGCTCTGCTGCATCCATGTGGCAGAAATTGGAGAGGTTTAAAATGCGGACTTTGAAGTTTGATCTCATTTTAATAGCCCTCTGGATTTGTTTCTTTGAAAGTCAAGTGTGGGAAGAGACCTTATTTGAGGGCTGCAATTTTCCTTCCACTGTGGGACCCTGTGTTTGAGTCATGTCAGAGACAAGCAGAGAGCAGTGGCACCAGGTTTGCTGGAAGTGGCCCAGCAAAGACTGCCAGGAGAAGGAGTCCGGGCTGAATGCAGAGACTGGTCTGAATCTGGGTGATGTACCTGGGTTTCCTGGATAGACCAGAAGAGTCATGGAAGCCTCCAGATGCAGTGGCGATCCCCAGAGAGGGAGAGCATGTGCGTGCACGTGTCCCGGATACATGCGCAGAAAAGCCCCAAAGGGAGGCGGATGCTGATGCCCCTGCTTGCTATTGAGAAACCTCCTTCATTCCTTTTCAGAGAGAAAATGGAAATCACACACTTAACGACTCATCAGCCAGCACGGTTGTTTGCAAAATATTTTGTGTTTGCATCCTTTTTCTACCATTGAATTTGAATATGAGACAGGGAGAAGGATTTCAGAGGAAGATAAAGGAGTTTCCAAGGGATTTGCAGGAAGGATTTCACTATAGGACAACTTCTCAAAGGAAATATTTAAGAAAAGTTAACACTTGATCCTGACCTCCAGTGTAATTTGGAAAATCAGCTCTCCAGCTCCTGATCAGAAAGTGTGACTGACACCTCTATAAAAGCCAGCCATGCTTTTAAGAGTAGACCTGGCATCTGAAAGACATTACCCGTCAGCCTGTCCTTCACACCACATCAGGAGAAGCAGGACCAAACACAGGGTGACATACCTGGAGCTCAACTTCACTAATTAGCTGTAACTGCCTGAGTGATTCTGGGCAAGCCTCCACACCCCTGCCTCTGTTTTCCTATCAGTCAAAGATGGTTTTCCTGCTGTGTGAGTGCTGTGATGTCTGCCTTCTCTCAGGCACTCCAGTTTACCAGTTCCTCCCTCTGTTTTTCCAGGACCAATGCTTGATCTGTTATCATATGTTTGACAGGGATATCTGACACCTGTGGCAGAAGCTTTCCCTTCTAGGTCTCTCTGAGGAGCCTATGAGGGCTATGTGGCACCTCCTGTTTCACATGGACCCATGTTCACCACAGTGGCATGTATGAGAACAATAGCTCAGACTTTCTGGGTCTGTGGTTTCAATCTGCTCATGGGTTCCCTGGTCTTCCTATCAACACCAATCCTAGTGAAATGGTACCCAACCTGTAGCAGGTGGGTATGAGTAGGTTAAAGTAAATCATCTTTGTGTACACTTGTGAGCCTGGTTAAGTGCAAAGCTTGTGCTAATATGGGTCATGAAATAGACTGGGTTGGTAATGATAACAGGATGTGTTAATCTATGCCTAAAGTTTCACCAAGGCCTTTCTTGGCTCTTTCATGGCAGGTAGCCTTTGGAGGAACAATTTTGTCTCTGTCTTTCACTTTCTCTTCCCCTTTGGTAGGCTCAGTCTTGTGCAACCTGTTTTGTTGTTCCATTTTATTAATCTGAACTTTCTAAGAGTACATCTCCATCTCCATCCCACCTCCACTGGGATGATTTTGAGGCGCCAGCAGGTTATACGGGTGTCTCCGTCATCCAGGAGAAGTCATGGTCAGAGTCCTGGTCAGCTCCAGGGATCAAGCACATCAGTCACAGGGGCTGCATGAAGTCCTCTTCTTATTGAAGCAGGTGAGCCTTATCTGCTGGCTGCTGCTAAATTGCCAGCAAATTACAATAGAAATTACCAGCGAAGGCAAAGAAAATTGTAATGGTCTTTGCCAGGACAACTCTGGTAAGAGTGAACCTGTTTTCATGTTTAACGCTCACGCAGAGGTAGAAGGTTTGCCTTCATTGTCTAACAGAGTAGCTCCACATGAGACAACGGAAGGAGAAAGACCTCTGCTTTCCAAGCCTGGCTTCCTTTCTGCTGGGACAAACATGCTAAGACAGACTGCCAGCCTCCCTGTTTTCCCTCTTCTCCCTGCTTTCTGGGACTCTTCTGGGGATCTGGGCTTTTTCTTGGCAAGTAAATGCTAGTAAATGCTTTTGGATATTGAGCCGCTGGAACTTGCTTCTGCTGGGAGCTCAGAGACTTGACCATCCTCTGCCACAACTTGCTCATGCCTATTTTAAACATTTTAACCAAATACCCCAACCACCCCCAAATGAACAGTTTGTCAGGTCTGAGCTATCCGCCAGTGAAGTCACACCATTCCTCACCTCAGCTGGACAAGATCTGGCCATGTGACAACGAGTGTGACAAAGACCCAGAGAGAGGGAACAGATGGACACATGCATGCAGTCATTCAGGTGCTTGTGTACTGCGTACTATTGCTTTGATAGAAGCTCACTTCCCTGCTTTACTTACCTTGCATGGGCAATGGAGGTATTTTCTTTGAATGTTCATGGTGCTCTGTGTTTTTAAGTCACTGAGGGTAGGCAGATAACAGGGCTTGTTTCTAGCTGTTGGGATATTTTGACTGCAACATGCACAATTTTGGACATGTTTCTGGAAGATCCTTTCTTGCAACTAAAAGATCACAAAGGAATTACATCTTTTATTCCTTCTCAAAAACAAACAAAGGAGATCTTTCCATGTTTGCAAAAAGTTTTGCTGTGGGCCGTATCTTGGACTGCTATTCTAACTTCCCTGTAGTAGATACTACAGTAAAATATGATCATACATACCCAGCCCATCTTTCACTACATATTGTACATGGTGAATAATAATGCCTGACTGTGGGCCACAGTTTGGAGAACATAAAGTTGGGCAATTTGCAGTAAAATGTGGATTTAGACACATTACTGCTAGTCTCCATCATTCCCAGTATAACAGACGGTGGAAAAAGGCATTAAAATAATAAATTGTCCACTGAAAAAGCTGTAAATCCAGACTCTGCTATGAATTTAGCGCCACAGGACTGCCTTAATGAGCCATGGGCTGCCACCTACTGACATGCTGTTAGGCAGGAGACTGAAAGCAAGAAGGCTGTAATGTTAGAAATGTTATGGGATTTGCTGGCAAGCTACAGAGGTATGAAGAAATAGGTTAGGAGGAAAATCATTGGTCTGTTCATGTTCAGAGCAGGAAATAACAGCTGAGGCTCAGGGAGGTGGTGGTGTCATACAGTAACTGCTTAAACATCACTTTGTGGTAGGATGTTTTTTCTAAGGGTTTATCTGCAACGGCCCTTCACCTTGCAAAATGGGCATGATATTTGCTTGGTGCTGTCGCACCAGAAGAGTGGATACTGCAAAAAAAGGAGGCAGGTAAAGGAGGCAGGTTGGCATTCACTTGGCCCAGTACAACTTGAAAGAGTTCATGTCTGAGTTAATATGCTCAAAAGCAGAAAGCAAGAGCCACTACTTTTGCTTTTCAGACGAGTCTCAAGATTGTGAGGGTTTGATTTAGCACTGCTGAAAGCTTCAAATTATCAATACTGCAACTATCTTAGCAATTGAGATGCGGCTAAAGTTGCTGAAGAAATTATACTCTGAGCTGGGAATCAGAAGTGTGTATATTACTAGGGGAATTGTTATTATTTAACAATAGAGATGTAATTACCTTAATAAAGTAATAATTATAAAAGATACAATACTATTTTTTTATTAAGAAGCATTTAGTTTTTTATATTTAGACATTAAAAGAAATGTAAAATTCCCCTGTTGAGTGGGCAATTTAAAGAATTACTCTGGTTATACTACCAGGGGAATTCATCTTCTGCATGAAAGAACCAAAGCTTTATACAGCACAGCAGAGGGTTTTAAAATGAATGCAAAGGTAAATTATTTTTCACTTCCATTTTGTGTCTGCCATTATGGGAGGTACAGGGGAATGTATATTTCCCAAAACTTTTGCACAGTGCGTGCAGGAAAGGGCTAGATCACTATCTCTGGACTCTGGACTGGGATTTATCTTGTGTAGTTTCAGACACTTATGTTGTTATCTTCTACATTTACTGCAAGATAGGAGACTTCCTGAGCGCCTTAAAATAGAGGCTTGAAAATGTAGTTCACCTCTCCTGCTTTAAATGTCTACCTAAGGATGAGATGAATCATGTTCCTCATCTATGGCGGTGAAGGGAGCTGACACAGCAAGTTCAGACAAGCCCACCCCATCTCTCCTTTGAGTCCCCAGAGAGCAGACGCAGTTGGAAATGGCAGCAAAACCCTTCCCAAGTACCCTACCACTTCCTGCTGCCCTTGAGTTAGAAAAGCTAAGCAGAAGGGGAGAAAGGTAGATTCAGTTTCTGTAACAAGGTCTACACAATCTCTGACAAGCAACTGTGAAAGCATTTGCCAAACAAGGTGCCCACTAGTGCCCAAAAGCTTTGCCTACTTTCAGGCATGCAGCCTGCAGGCAGCTTGTCAGGGTGAAGTGGATCTCACAGTCTCCTCTTCTCATGGGGTGCCCTTTGCTTGGAGCGACACAGGCAGTGCTGGCAGCTCCTGCCCGGGCAGACTTCGGCTTTTGGTTTAACATGGCAGTGGGCCAGCTCTCAAACACTGTGCAGACATATTTCTTTTTCAAATTCTTGCTTTTCTGTTGTCAGAAGAATCAAAGAAGGCTGGCTGGGTTGATAGTTCTTGTGAAGAGGGCACACAGTCACCAATATCCTGACTGAAACAAGCAATTATCCAGGTGAGAACACTTCAGTGACAAACTGTGGTAAGATAAGAGAGCAATAGAAGCAGAGTAGGGGACACTGTCCATCTTGATGAAACTATGCTTCGGAAACTTGCAAACTTCAATGAAAAACTAATGAAAATTTAGCCTTGTTTTTTTTCCTTATAACCAACCCCCTCACATCTTACAGCAGATGAATAATTTGTTTGACGTCTGAGTTGCAAGGAGAAGGGGGAAAAAGGGAAACTCATGGCAATATGCCACCTAATTATATCTACAACACAAAATCACTGCTTCAGCTGTATCTGACAAACATCAGGGAAGCTTTAAACCTAGCTATGCATGAAATTTCTAACAGACTTACCACATGTGTGAAAATCGCCTGCAAAACATTAAAAAGGATAAATTCTACACTTTATTGTGTTCTAATTAAATAGACAATGAGGCACCGTATCTGTTTTTATTATTAAAGCTTTAGATTCTTGCATATCTCATTATAATAATTAACAATACCACTGCAAGTGGAAATCAGTTTTGAGAGAGCTGATGCCCAAGTTGTCATGAAAGAGAATAGTGAGGAGAATTGCTTTCTACTTAGAGAAAAGCAAGCTGTGATATTTCAAAAATAATTATCATGACTGTGAAAAATCTGCTTGGCAGCTCATTTCATTTGTGTCTCAGGGTTGCCATTCTTTCTTTTCAATGACTTCTTGCTAGGTCTAAATACAGACCTCCAGTCTGAAGTTAATTCCCCCCATCAACTTTTAAACTCACTTTTGAAGAGAACTGGGAAAGAATGTTTGGTGACTTCCATGATACTTGGTGTTTAACTGCATTTCATTTTCACTCCTGGATCCAGACTTCAAAGTGCCACAGAGCTATTAATCCATCCTTCAGTGTTTGCCATTTATTCCTACTGTAAGTTCTTGTTTTGCTGCAGTTGGCTTGTTTTGCTGCAGATATGAAAAAATGCAGGCTAGCCTTAGCAGGGGCATCAGGAGCATGTATCCAAGGACTTCACAGTCCGAGGTCTTGCTTTTTGTGGCTGTTTGTGCAAATGCTTAATTTTACTCTCCTTACTAGTCCCAATGTATGTATTAAGGTATATTATTTTTTAATAAAAAGGAAAAAATGGGGAACCCTTATAGACAGTTTTAAATGTTAAGCCTTGTCATAAAGAAACCCTCAATACTTTACAATGTAGAAACAGCACTCTGTTGATCACATATGGTGCTTACTTAGTTTGTTTTTAATGTGCTGCTATGGGAGTGTCAAGGGTATTCCTATAATGGGAACTGGAATGAGAATTATTCCTATAAGGGGAACTTATTATGGGCTCCCGTTAGGCCTAAGCACTTGAAACAAAACTAAACTATGCTCTGTTACATTTTGTCTTGGCTCTGCCCCCTGGAAAAAAAAATAAAGAACAAAAACCATGGGGGATTGTAAGTGCCAAAAAAGAATGGGATAAAATGGAGGTGTTGCAGGTATTTTTCTAGTATCAGACATTTTGGGCAAGTGCTCACACTGCCAGGCAGTAATGCAAAATGAGGGCACTGATCCTTCCCCTTTTTCCCTGTTTCTGATGGACTCCCTGTGGCTGACACAAAATGTAGGGCTGGCTGTCCTCAGCTGTTAGGTCCGAATTCCTCCCTAGTGCCCTAGGACTATTCTGCACCAAGTTACATGGATGGTGGCACGACAGCTGCTGTTTTGCAGCCAAACAGATTAAATGTCACACAGAGCAAAATTCTCTTCAGAAAGCTCTTTTTATTCCAATGGATACAACCTAATTGCTTGCTAGTGTACATGAACGTAATAGAAGGAGACCCTGCTTATAACATCTGAAGGATGAAAACACCATCCCTGGTGCTCAAACTGCACTGAAATATGGTTTCCCCTGCTTACAGTTCTGAAGCATTCTCCTCTCCTGCAAATGTTTTGAGACTACTCCATTATTTAGCAAAGAAAATTGGGAGGTGGTTTTTAATGAAAAATACTATTAAAAATACATTTTATTGTAGTATCAAACTGTACATTGCAACCCAAATGTTACTACTGGCAAATCAATAACAAACCCAAGTGATGATTTGTACATTCTGATCTTATCATCAGAAAATGGTTTTTGCTCTTTAAGTGTTATATATTAATTTTCCTCCTCATCACAAGCTAGTCAAAAGTAGCAGACCAGAAAGGCACTGCCATTTCTTTCTGTGTACATTAGAGAAAAATTCCTATACCTATGTACTCCTGTGCAAAGCATTCAGGCATTAATGGCCATTATATCGGGTTGACTGATCCCTCAATGACTGACGCCATTTGTGGAAAGAAGAGCTGTCTTTGTCCCTCCATCTCTCCTGCCATAGCTCCAGCTCATCTCTTACTTAGATGTTAGCCACCCCATACCAATCACCATCTTTGGTCACAGGAGTCTGTTATCTTAAGTCAGTCCAGAAAAACTCTGAAGTGATGGACAAAGAAAGTTACACATCCTGAAAAGGATGTGTACCAAAAACACACTTCTGATTTCAGCTGTTTTGACTATGTCCTCTACCAGCAAAAATAAAATGATATTACTATGACAGCTTACAATAATTATCAATACTTTAGCCAAGAATTTTGCCACACTGCAAAAATTTGAAACATAAGTATATTTATTATCCATGATTTTAAAAATACATCTCAGGGAAGAGCAAAAAGGCTTTTCAGATATTGCTGAAAAAAAAAGTGTTAAAGGACCATTAAAGGACCATTTTGGTCTTTTTACCACAAGACTTTTAGTTTCCTTGCAAGCCTATAGACATTGTTTGACCACTAAGTATCTGTTTATTACTTTTATTTCCCCTGCAGCTAGGCTGGATAATGCTGCCCCCACTTTTGCTGCCTCAGCTACTGCTCTGCTAGTGTGGAGTGCTGCTGAGCCCTGGGCCAGCTCTCTGCAGAGTTGGCTGTGCTGGTTTTATACTGACTGTGTAGCTCCCCAGAGACCTTCTTACATCCTCCAGCTCTGCTACTCAGATTCCAGCGTCTGGACTTCAAGTATTTGCATTTAAAATGCACTGTCTTTCAATCCTTACAGGAATGGGATAAACAGATACACAGTTTGGTTCTGAGTTTGAGTCTGAAACACTTTTAGCAGTCTAAGCTATAAATCCTTGGACTGGATGAAAGGAGAGTTTATCAGGGGAAAGATTAAGTTTAAACCCAGCATTTCCATGTTGATAAGAGCATTATTATTGCCATCAAGCACATGCACTGCCTATCTCACTAGTAAGTAGCTCTAGCACATCATTCAGCTTCAAGGGTTGTTCAAAGGATTTTTTGCTGTGCTCTTGTTAGCTTTGGATTGACCTTGCTTTCTTCCGCTTAATGTTTTGTTTGCCTGATGGACAAGTTTTAGAATAATTTTATATGTATTTACAAAGACAAAACTAAATCTACTTAAGCAATCATACGACAAGGTACACAAATACTCCAGCTAAAAGTTATGTTATACAGTTCTGTTTTAACTATATATATGTATTTCTATATATACATTTCAGCAAATAATATTTAATATTTTGTTTGTCTTATTTAGGTGTGGTTGTTGCAAGGGGAAGAGCATCTGTGTTCTTGCTGGCTGAAACTTCATTGCAAGCAGATAACCTAGACATTCACTTATACTTTCTCTTAGCCTCTGCATTTAACCTGGCCCAGTGCCCATGGTGTTTCTTGGTGACTAGCCAAGGCTCTGGGGTGAAGAGCTGGCCTTCCCCCCAATGTGTCTGGAAGATTTGTGATTGCACATGAAAAGAATATTTGAAAAACCTTTCTTTATTTCAGATTATACAGTCTGACATCTTCAAGAATTTACGTCACGTCCTCTTTTCTGGCTTCCAACGGTATTGCTCTTTTTGACACTTCTCAGCAATGTCTCTCTCCCTCATCCTTGTCAATGGTGATACTCTTTTTCAGTCCTACCCGCAGTGTCTGTTGTTCCAGACCAATTGTGTGCAGCAGCTGTTTCTTCTACCACACGCTGAAGTTTGAAACAACTGGACCTCTATAAACCCTTTGTTCTTTGGCTAATTTCACAAATTGCACCTAGTCAACATCACACACAAATGATCTTCTGCTTGTTCAATATCATGCACAAACAATCTTCCATGCACCTTGTGATCAAAGAACATTCACCTTCAGCAGCTGCATAGTGGCCCTAACAAGTAGAACATGCTGGAGCATGCTGAATAATGAAGTGGTTTTAAACATAGTACCTGGGTAGTGGTTTAGTGTTCCTAAATATAGAAGACCAAAACAGTCGTACATTTGCATAAAGCAAATGAATGAAAGTCTTTGCAGTCCATCTTAATTTCTTGGCAGTCTTGGTTGGTCTTGTTACAGGCTTTGAAGGATATTGGCGCAGATGTTTGCACCTTGGGTTTTTTATTCTGGCATCCTTAAGTGACATACTATATACTTCTAAATTGTAATTCTTCCTTATTTGCAGTCCTCCAGTCATTTCCTACTGGTATTTCAGTATTAGCACTCTGTCTACCTCTTGCTCAGCCTCAGAATTACACAAAGTAGTATTCCAGGATCTGAATTCAGGCATCTGCTATAGGTGTTCAAACTAGGAATTAGCATAGATAGTCCAGGGAAAGAATTCAGATGCTGCTTCTCTGTGCAGACAGCCTAGGTTTCCAGGTCAAGAAGCTGCCTTAGACTCCTTAAGCTGGATTGTGTTGCAGCAGGATGGTGCTGTTCACTGTATGCTTTAAAACTATTCAGTGGTTAAACATGTTCAACTATACACCATTTGCTGAATGTAAATTGATTCAATGGTTTTCAGTCATGCAAGCAATGTGTCCTATCTTTTAAATTTGTTCAAATGAAAACCTGCAAATAGGATGCATTTGGCTTGGTAAAGTCTTCGTGACAAACTTTGGTGGCCAGTGTTACAAATATCATTGCAGTCATATAGAATCATAAATTATCACTCGAACTGAAACTCTATTTGCTGACGGATTGTTCTTCAATACATGGGACTTCAGATAGTCTGAAAAATGGACTAAAATTTCTCTTGGTTGTACAACAAAATTGATCCTCATAAGATGGAAAACCTTTTACATCTCCTTTTAAAAGCCTAGTATGTTGCCATAAAATGAATTGTTTCATAGGAATGCCTTAGCTCTATGATTAATGATAAAACTAAATAATTTTTTTATGATACAAGAAACTGTTTAACTCTATACAGAAGAAAACATGAAAGGACAAGTGGGAAGCTCACCAAACAAGCAAGAAAATTTGAGAGAGAAGAATTTTTTGGTGACCAAAAGTTACAGTTTTGCAATTTCTTGCTTTTGCTTTGGTTGCTTCTCTAAGTGCAATTTGTGTAGCTGTGATAATGTCATTAGGTGTAGAATAAAAAACGCTGCACAAAAGTTGGATTTGTATGTATATGTGTGTGATGGCTCCATGACTTCATATATGGTGGAGGTGGGTTCAGCCAAGAATTTTGACATATAAGCTTGATAACAATAGCGTCTGAGCAATCCCCTCATGACACTGTAGTGCCTTATGCAGGAACAAATGGAGCTCTAAACTCCTGGCTTGCTTTGTGGTAGCTCCCTTATTCCTTGGCTAACTCCTAGTCAAGCCATGGCTTCAGTCTCTTCTGCTCCTGCTACTCTTCACTTACGGCTACAGCATTGCTCACCAGCCCAGGCTTGCCTTTTATGACTTCAGGCCATACTGAAGCATGTAGAAATGGCTAAGGTGCAGTTCATAGGTACCATTTGGGATTCTCCAGGGTACTAAAGACACCTGCCTGGTCCTGGCAGGCATGCCATGGGACTTGGGGGAGATCTGTGCTCTTCCAAAGGGGCAGGTGTAGGCTAGGTGGGTACTGTGGGACGTCTGAAATAGTGCTGGTTACCAGTGCTCAGGCGACTAAATCACATTCTCAGAACTTTTCTAAAATCAAAAGGGAGCAATAATAATTTTTAGAGGATGGTTCAAGACACTAGCTAAGTTGAATCATGCTGCTATTTCTTTTTCTGTTGACTGCAGAAGACTCTTCAGATGATAATGCTCCCAACGTTAAGCATCTCAGTTTGATTAGGTCTGGGTTTGTACATCTAGCTGTTCCAGATGACACGGTAACTATGCAAAAAGCATATGCTCATTCTAATTAGTTTCTGATTAGACCCAGGCAAAGTGTTTTTCTCTGAATAACATATTTACAAAAAAACCCCTACAGTTTCAAGGTAGCTGAAAATAATTTATTTGTCTCAGTTTTGTCAAAAGACTGGGCTGCATTAAAGTGACAGCAAGCTGTAAGGAAAAGTCAGAGGAGCTTACTTTGATCTTTTTGAAACGCTTGTTCCCACATTTGTCTGCTGGATGAGGTTCTCATACCAACAGGAGAAAAAAGGGACAGATCCCACATTGCCACATACTGCCTCTTTTTCCTCATACAAAGTTCTCTTTACTCTTCAAATCCTGATTAGAAGCGAGTTAGTCCTTGACAATGGTAGGCTGGCTGGTAGACTGAAGCTGTGGCACAACATGTCGCTTAGCACTGCTCCTCTTTGCTGCTGTTTTGTTTTCATTCACTGGCTGCCTCGGAGCAGATGTCAGCTTGTTGGAGGCAGAGCTGACCTCCCCTGCACTGGGACCGCACCCCGGTCTGACTCAGGTTACTGTAGACAAGGGTTCACCTTCTTCCCCTGCTTAAAGATTGTTTCTTCTTGTCCTTCCCGGGAATGTGGGGTGAATGTGACAGTCCTCTGACAGCATTGCCTCAGCCTTTTCTGCTGATGCCACTACCTTTGTAAAGCAAGCCAAGAAAGACTTGGATTAGAGAGGGGATTGGGTCTTAAATTTCCCTCAAAGCAGAATGAGAATGACTTTTACTGAGTCATTCTCATTCTGCTGTGAGTATTTTAGGATATCACACTAAGCAGAGGGGCATAAACGGGAGGGATTATGACACCATCAAGAACAGCCCATAACTTGGTCCTCAGAAAGCCTTCCTGGAGCAGGACAATCCCTTATGTGGGACCCAATATCCCTAATGTGGGTGCTGTAACCATAGGGCTGCTGGCCACAAGATGTTCTGCCTCCTTCAGCAGGCTTGCAAGTCTACTCATTTTGTTTTCATTCCCTTTCCCCTCTTTTTTCCCTCCAGAGAACAAATGTCAGGATGACAGCACATTTTTCAGGGGTATTGTTTTGCTGGCTTGTTTTGACACGGATTGGCGCATAGCAAGGCTCCATTCCCGGGAATGTGTCTGTGTGTGAAATAATGAGCAGCAGTCATTGCAGAGCTTTCCAACTCTGCACACAAAAGGCAGAAGTAATCTGAGAGATCTCAGCTTAAGCAGCCAGGACTGCCAAGGCTTTAAGAAGCACCTAATTCTCTCCATTAGCCGCATAGGCAATAAACGAGTCTAGTGGGGAAGGACTGGTTCCCTCAGTGCTGATCCTATCCAGCTGCAAGATGAGCATCTAAGGCAGGAGGGTCAAATGCTCTCCCCTCATCCTGATTGCATGCATGGGCAAACACTAGAAAAAGTAGATGAGTGACATTAAAATATAGTAATAGAGTATTGGTATGAGACATTGGGAATTCAGTTTATTTGGGAACTTTAGTAAATTGCCTTTTGAATGCTTTCTGTGTATCGACAGGGATTGCTGTAGATAGGATGCTTAATTTATTTACTTGCTGTATTAAATTGGATAATTTACACAAATTATCAGCCATAAATTGGCCATGGAGGAAATCAACCTGATCTCTATGAATTAGTTTATCTGTGACCTGTTTTAAGCTACTTGATAGGATTTTGATGCATACTTCATTAATTAAACAAGACAAATGTCACTGAATGAGGTTCTAGCTTATTCATCTTACGAATCATAGCTGTAGATGTTCACCTTCTGGGCTGTGCATTACTCCATGATATACTTCTCATCTGAAAGATTATTTTCTCTCTCAAAAAATCTATAAAATATTCTATTTGATACCCATCAACACTGTTGCTTACTTCTATACTGCTGAACTAATTTCCTCTGAGGTAATTGAGTCAATCAGTTCTTCATTATTTAGCTGATCCAGCTCTAGTATTTAATTTTAGATGTTCAATAATTTCTGGTCTATCAGCTTCTTTGATGTACACATCTCTTTATGACTATATATTAACAATTTCCTTATTATTAATTTTGATCCAGTTGATATTTTATTACTAAGAACACCTAACCATTACTTGTGAAATTACCCTGTATTTTGAATTATTTTTATAATGGATTTGTTATTAATACATATAAATAACATGAAATGTGAAATAGATATACAGACATTTATATACAAAATTATAGACACTAAAACTCAGTTTGGTGGAAAGCTGAAATAGCTATTTGGTGGTTGTTTCAGCTAAAGAATAGTCAGCTATTTAAAAATCTATATTACAAAGACATTTGCAGAATTATTTGTAATATTAACACATGTATTCAGCAGCTAGAAGAGGAACAGATATCTAACAGTAAGGAGAAAAAATAATAATAAACAATATATATTTTATAATTTTAGACATAAATTGATAAGCATATGTAAGAAGTTGGTATGAAAGAGAGAAAAAGAAGAGAAAAACATTCTTACCGTGCAGTGTCCTCATTTTCCAGAAGACTTTCCCTTTGTCAAGGAAGTTGTCCTGCCTCTTTTTCTTCCTCTCCATTTAACTGTGGAAACTTTCAGCTTGGAATCCCAGAAAATCCCTTTGTAAGTCTGTATAAAAAGTCCTTTATTTGCAGCAGGTCTAGGATGTCACCTTTTGAGTTCCCTGGCTTTTGACGCTTTAACCCCCTTGTCTTCAAGGATGCGCCTGGGATAAATTAACACTGAAAAGATAACCTTCAAGGAAACCTTGAGCTAATGCCAGCTTGCTAACTTGGGCCATGAAGCTGTCCTTTAGCTGGAACTATATGAGTTAGAGCACTCTGCTTGGAAGATGCTTCATGGACATTTGTGACATAGACACATTTTTATTTGTGCACTTTGATCATGGTGTTGTCCTTAAGACATAGTTATCTGTGACTTTGGTGTTGTTGGCCATCTTGAATGTGTGGCATAGTTATATGCTGATCACACAGTGATTGGGAGGTACATGCAAACTACTGCTCCTTTACTACAGTGTTCTGGGAAAGGAAACCCCTTCCTGTTCTCTAACAAACAGCATCCTCATGAAAGCAACGTTCTGAGAGCTGAACCTTGCCCTGGCCTGACATGGTCCCAAGATGAAGGGTGCTGAGGCAGACATTGCCCACTGAGGTTCTGCCTACATGGCTTGCCTGTTTTACTGAACAGCAATTATTTATTGACTTTATCAGACAACTCAGTGTTCATGTTTTACCCTTCTGAGTGTGAAAATAATGCCTGTGAATTTAACACAGGGGGTGAGTCTGCTGCTGGAAACAGAAAAGTGGTGAAAAATACAGCTGCAGCATGAAAAAATAGAAAATCAAGGAGACAGTAACAACAGGCCATGCACAAGTCAAGCCAGTTTCTAGGAAAGGCCAGTTCCATGCTTAGAAGAGGGGAATAAGCCTTGGGCCAATGAACTTGCATAAATTAACTTCTGGCACTCCATACTCTCTTGGGACTTTAGACACTGTAAGGCTAGAAAATGTAGACAAAAGCTTCAGTTCATACTCTTTGTTTGAAAAAAGAAATAGTTGGAGAGAGAAAAAGACCACTCAGAGTGCATAAAAGGGAAGAGATAATGACTGCTGAGGAATTGTTTTCTGTCTCGATTGTCTCTTGTGTGTTGTGTGCTGGATTGAAATTTCACCTGAGCAAGCTGTACTTTCTTGTTACAGGCTTTACTTTGATTCCAATCCCCATGAAGACAAGCTCTATGGATGAGAATATGATAGAGTACCTTCTGCAGAAAAAGGACACCATTCCCAGACAAAATCTCCTGCACTGCTGTTCTTCAGACTTAATGATTTATATGATCATCAAACCCTTCCCTGAGACCTCCCAAGGCAATTTCTGCCCTTGCAAAATGTCACTTACTTTTGAGCTGTCTGATCCAACAATGCAGGTTTTGCCTCCCCTGGTTTTCTGGAGTTCTTATCTGCAGTAGTGAGTAACCAGGTAGTACTAATACTAGTAGTACTAATAAGTAGAAGTATGCAGTAGTATCTAGTAGGTGTACCTAGCATGGAAGTAACTCATGAGCTTCAGGTCTACAAACCAACTCTTAGAGCTTGGAAATTCTAGAAATTATTTCTAATTCTAGAAATTGATAATTCTCTTATTCATATGCATGGCTGTTTTTGTTGGTGAGCATAAAACACATCAATTAGTGGGCACTACCAGAGTGCTGTTCTTCTACTTGTTAAGGAACTAGGCAAATTAAAAGTTAAACTGGGTTTCATGTACTGTGTATTAATAGATCAATTCTCAGCTAGTACCAGCAGAAGAGACACAGCACTCAGATTGTTTGTTAATGTGTTTCTAATATGAGTTAGCTAATACAATGTGACATTGTACTTAAAAGTGACCTGAAAGCCATTTAGAGAAAATTTAGGCATAAAAATGCTGATTGAGTGTGTATAAATATTTACCTGCTTGTTAAGAAGATGAAACTCAGCACTAATTTTAACACTGTGGTAACACCAAAGCGAGCAGGATAGTTTTATGGTTATTCTGAACTTTGAGTGAACATATGGTAGGCGTACTGATCTCTAGGTCCTCCACTGTCCTTGGAGAGCTGTATATGTAAAGATGAAATTTGTGACTCTGTAAACTACTCTGCACTGACAGACTGTGTCACTAGCAAATTATTGTGAGTGACCCAAGATGAAATGTCTTGCCAAATTGCCACTCTCTCTGAGCTTTGCATAGTTTGAAGATACTGCCTGTGAGAAGGCAAGAATGAAAAATTAAAATGTACAGGATAACTTAAATTCAACGTCATGAGGGGATCCTCATGTCAACTATCAGGTTCCTCAGGTCAACTTCCTTTGCAGGCAACAGGGAGTAACAAACATCTCCAGGCTGAACAAGGGAGGAAGAAGCATTTCGCATCCTAAACAAGATGTCAAGCATAGATCAGACAAAACATACCTGAAAATACATCTGCTAACTAGGCACTTGGGATGACTAGCTTAGAGGTAGATTGTAGACACTGGAAAAATCAGGTGAGGATGAATCCTACTACGCCTGACTTCTCATTTTTCAGAGTATTTTACATTATGGCAATTCTTATTGCTCTAGGAGCTTTTGATCAGTCCCAAATTTATTTGCTTCTGGAACTATCTTTTCCGCTGAGATAAGCATGTGTGTAGCTTTTCTGTTTTGAGTGCAATTTAAGTAGATAAATGTTGCACCATTCCAGTGTTGTCCCTAACTGCATTAAAATTTGTCACTTTCCTTGAGGAGAGAACTGAGCATACAGTGTAGAACTTCATTTCATTACACTCCTAGATATGTGTATCAGCAAAAGCTTGTGTTATAAAGCATACTTTATGCAGAGTTGAGGGTTGTGAAATATGAGATGGTTTAGCGTTTCACTTGAAACCATATACCACATTTGCCATGTCATTATACTGCTGAAGGAGAATAAGAGAAATTAGTTCACCTACTTGCTGTTTACCAGGTACACAAATGTTGTACTGTTTACTGCTTTTCTGAGCAAAATAAATGTTTCTGCACCTTTAGAGGAAAAAACTTATTGAATCTTACTGAAACTTTTTACATTCTCAAGTCAGGTGAAATGTGGGTTTGTGGCAAGCTACAAAAATATAATTAGAGGAGTAAATATATAACCTTACTAGAAAGTTTAGATCCTTCTGCTACAAAGACATGCATTTTTGTAACAATAGACAAATCTCTTTGTAATAGAGTGGCGCAGTTTCAAACCAATTTGGATACATGTCTGTAGCAATGGCAGAAAGATCATATGGCCTGATCAATTTCTGTCACATGCAAGATATCAGGGCATTTTCACCCAAGGGGAAATAAGTTTCATGTTGTGTATCATCAGTGTCATGCGACCTATCAGTCTCAGTGTTTCATATTTTCCCGCACCAATTATGTAAGGACTCCAAATCTTAAGTCTCTATTATTTCCCAGAAGCCAGAAGACTGGCAAGAAAATGAAGAGATCTATCATAATCCTACATAGCTTTGTCTGGTTCCTGCATTATCCTGCACGTAAATAGGGGCCTTGAAATCCTAACAGCATTCTGAAGCAATGTTTGTCAGTACTTTGCTCTGTTTAGCACTTGTTTTGTTAACTTGAATTTCCTCAAAGTTAAGTTCCTGGACTCCCTTTAGAATCATAGAATCATAGAATAGTTAGGGTTGGAAAGGACCTTAAGATCATCAAGTTCCAACCCCCCTGCCATGG
>WYDI02029736.1:7052-21111 GCA_009867235.2 Psittacus erithacus
GCCCTTGTGATGGCAGAGTTATGGAATTCCCCTCAGTGCAGGTAATATTTCAAGGCTGCACACAGAAGGAAAGGTGGCTTCAAACCTGTAGCTGAATATCAAACAAGATCATCATTCCTGGAGAATGGGACTTCTTGGGGTGACATACCAGTGGGCAGGAAGGAGAAGAAACTAAAGTTTAACAACAATGGTGATAGAAACAACGTATAAAATGCAGGGACCAGTTTTGAAAGATCAGTCTTCCAGTAATAATAATTGGTAGTGTTATATGTCATGTTAAGAGTGCAGTCAAATACTGTATTCAAACTAATTTTTTTCCTCATCTTATGTTTAGGAGACAGTGTCCCTCTCCCATCATAAATTACCAAAGATTTTCTGAGGATCTTCTCAGCACATGAAAGCCTCATGATATAAATTATTTGACAGATTGACCCTAAAAATTTGGAAAGCCTCTAAAATATGATTTTCCAGTAACTTAGCTTGACATAGTTGAAGCAGCAGAATAATACTGGGAATGTTTTACTCCCCACATGCATATTGGTGAACATTTCCAGCCCTTTAACTTTTATTTGCTCTTTTTCGCACCATAAAGCACAGTGAAGCATATTAGCTAGTATTCATGGTAGAAAGCCTAATTTAGAATTCACAGCATTTGGTTGCAATATGTTTGATGCTTTAGTCAGGATAGAGGTGTCTAGAGATTAAATGTACAGCTGTTGGAACATTTTAGGATACTGGGTGAAAACAAGTTATTAAGTACAGCTTTAAAGTAGAATTAAACCTCTGAAGTGTAAGGCTTTCTTACTGTGGCAATTGAAATTTGCATATGAAACAAGTCAGGTAATAATTTAATTATTAAGGTCTTCACCCAGCTCTGCATCAGTGTACCTTTGCAGCTGCACAGGGTTCCATTGGCTTCATGGTAGCTTGAGTTTAGCTGAGGGTAATTTTGGAATCAAAAGACAATTTTTTTAAAGATTTATTTTGTGTATCATTATTTAGACATTCTGTTGGGTTTGTGTCTACAAGGATGTAGGATGACTGTACTGTTAGACTCAGATGAAAAGACAGACTGGCCTAGAAGTTTTAGAAGCCGAATATTTTCCCTTAAATAATTGACTGTTTTGAGTTTTAGGATTTTTGCTTGCTGCTTTTTCCCATAGAGATTTCCTCTGTCAAAAAAAAAAAAAAAAGGATCCTAAAACATCCTTTCAAAACATGCTTTTATTGCACTCTAATACTTTTACATACATGGTAAAGAAAAGCCAAGCTTGACATTGGGAAATTTTTTTTCAGGCTTTCACTTTCAGATAAAATATACATGAGATGCTTAAGCCTAAGAGGTAACTTGCTTTTTCACTGTGAATTGAATTTTCAGTGAATAATATGGTGAAAAATTCATGTTGTGAGATACTTGGCTTGCATCATATGATATTGATAGCCTATGCCTTGCCTTTAACATCTCTTATAGAAAGCTGAAAACAAGATCAAAAAAGAACTAGTTGGTGTATCTTTTTTATAGGAAGCATTTGTTACTTCTCTCCTTAAAAAAAAAAAGTTGCACAAAAGGTAATATCTAAATAATTCTTTGACATTCATTCTAGACTGTCGAAAGGATAATGAATATGACTATATTTTCATTTGATAAAACATTAGCTATTTTCTCTTTTACTATGCTTTGATTAAATACTTGAGTTGCAACAGCCTTACAAAGTAATTTTTCAACTTTACCCAGAGTGCCATCTAATGGTGCTGTTGCCACAAATGAGGGAATAAAAAAAAAAAGAGAAGTGTGGGTCATACTGAAGATTTTATTTTAAGGTACAAATGAATTACGTCACTACATTGGAATGTAGCCTTTGATTTGTTCAGGTAGTAGAGCCGGACACAGCTGAAGTGATCCAATCTTTATACTATTTTCACATTGGATTAATCATCAACATAAATTCTGCTATTTTTGTGAAACAATAAAACTAACATTAAAATTATTAAAGTTAACAGATGAACAGTGGTAGTAGGATAATCTCATTGTCTTTTTTTTCATCCTCCTTTTCTCTTCTCTTTTAGGTTGCTCTTATTTTCTGCAGGTCTTTGCAGTTCTTTCTGAACGTTACTTGGCTCTAATGTAGCAAAGTGTTTAATATTAAGCACAGACTTAAATTTCAGCTCCAAGAATCTGTATAACTGAAGCCACATAATAATTTCAGAATTTAAACTGAATCTGTTTGATGAAACAATTTGCATATATGTGGCACCTTAAAAACCTGGTATTAATGATGACACATGGCTTCAGCTGTTGCCTACAACATCTATCTCATGAATTCCTTTAATTTTGCACAGATTCTCTCGGTTTGACCTCAAATTTCTTGTTAGTGCTTGCACTGACAGTAAATATTACATATACTAATGCCTGTGGTTAACACATCAGGCTCATTTGACTGTGAGGAAAAATTTAGCTTGATAAGCCTATACTGTATAACATCTTGGCCCATTATACTACATTTACTTTTATTGTAGTCAGGAAGACCTGAATTCTTCTCACAACTGATGCTGGCTTCAAAGGAAAAATGAACTGTTAATAATGCAATTTATGTTAGACCCCAGATAATGGCTTAAAAATTGAATTGATTTTTTTAATCACATGCAATTTTATTCTTCTCAATGTAAGAACATTGTTGAGATTGAGAAAATACAACAGGGGGCAAACAAAATGATTCATATTCTGCAAGTCTAAACTACAAGGAATGATTTACCTTTATAGTATGGAAAATAAAAGTCTAAGCAAAGAACCTGTAGATAGGGAAATGAGATTTTTTGAAAGAAAAGAGCACATTAACGCTAACGTACATTAAGTGTTTAATAAAAAACTCAACTAGTCTGAATGTTAGAATGTGGTATAAAAATTATGTAATCCAAATGCTTACACCCATTCAGCAAAATAAATCAATTCAGTGAAGAACGGTTTGGGTTGGAAGGCACGTTAAAGGTCATCTAGTTCCAAG
The DNA here is from genome assembly GCA_009867235.2 of Psittacus erithacus. Taxonomy (NCBI): domain Eukaryota; kingdom Metazoa; phylum Chordata; class Aves; order Psittaciformes; family Psittacidae; genus Psittacus; species Psittacus erithacus. The sequence goes on from WYDI02029736.1 coordinate 10,055, forward strand.
CCCCCTGCAGGGATACCTTTCACTAGACCAGGTTGCTCAAGGCCCCATCAAACCAATCGCCTCCCTTTACCTGCTAGTTACACTCTTTTTAATGCAGCCCAGCATACAGTGGGCTTTCTGGGCTGGGAGCACACATTGACAGCTCGTGTTGAGCTTCTCATCAACAAAAAACCCCAAGGCCTTCTCCTCAGGGTTGCTCTTAATCCCTTCTCCGCCCAGCGTGTAGTTCACTTGAAGCCTGTAACCTCAGTTTGGGATTGCCCTGACCCAGGTGCAAGACTTTGTACTTGGCCTTCTTGAATTTCATGAGGTTTACATGGGCTCACCTCTAAAGTGAGTCAAGATCCCTCTGGATGGCACCCCTTTGCTCCAGTGTGTCAACTGGACCAAACAGCTTGGTGTCAACAAACTTGTTGAAGGTGCACTCAATCCTGCTGTCCATGTAATAGAAAGAATAAAATATAGAAAGAATAAAATATAGAAAGAATAAAAGGTTCCTTCTTAATATAGTAATACAGAAATACACCAAGTTGTCATGAGAATCATCATTTAGGTGCCAACAGGAGCTGGAATACAAATTGTGTATATGTGGTAACTCTAAGCTCCTTTGACTAGCACATCATATGTTTCATGCATACTTAGAAAGCAAAATAAGACAATGAATGTTTCAAGACTGAATTATTAAGTTCAACCATGACTGTAAGTTTGTATGTATCACCTGTTTGTATGTTTAAACATATTTAATCCCTGAAGCATTTCTATTCATTTTTATGATGAAGATATTGAACTGAAACACTCCCTGCTCCCTATATATCAAGCTGCACTCACAAAAATGAAAAGTGCTTTTCAAATTCAACACAGAAATTTTAAGATAAAAGGCTCAACAGCTGTAAGCTTTTTCCTTAAGATATACTGTATGATGACTAAAAAAATAGAGCCATCCTGCAAGAAGAAAATACTCTAAGCTTTATTTTTTATTGTTCTTCAGACAGGAAATTTCCTACCAGAAACATGGAGTCTCAAATACTACTTTTCATTCTCTTTTACGCAAATTCAAGGCTTGCAAAGGAAAACCAGAAAGAATAAGAAACTGATGCAATGAATTTGCCAGCGGATAATTTTGCAACATGGTGATTTTATCAGACTATTTCTTGAGCGAAGATATCCTTGCTGTATAAGACTACGTCGATTTTTCAACTTCATATTGAAGTGTGACTAGATCTCAGAGAAAGGTTATAGAATCATAGAATAGTTAAGGTTAGAAAGGACCTTAAGATCATCTAGTTCCAACCCCCTGCCACGGGCAGGGACACCTCACACTAAACCATGCCACCCAAGGCTCTGTCCAACCTGGCCTTGAACACCGCCAGCAACAGAGCATTATAACTTATTCTGGAAATTTATAGAGTTTTCCTGGACTACTGCTTGTTATTTTCCTTATCTGCTTTTTGAAATAACTCCTTGAGAAGTTTCTGCCAATTATCTTACCTTGATATCTGCTATTTTTTTCATCTGTATTATCTTTCTAAAGAAATAATCACAAATACCTGCTGTAGTATTAGCTAACTATTATTAATATACAGTTCACTACACAAAATTTGCTAATTCCACTACACAGATGGTCACTGATCTTTCCTGTCCTAAAAGGAATAAAAATGAAGTGCAGGTTTGTTTTTTGTTTGTTTTTTTTTTTTTCTTGAAATTACATTAAATCTTATGCTTTATGGATGACTGAGCCTAATTTCAACCTTTTTTTCATCTGCTGTTTACTGTCTGCTGTTTATTTCAACATTAGTTACTCCTTTGATCACAGGTGGGAAGCAAAGTAGAAAATGTGCTGGTGTAACAAAAGGTTTCTGTGTTTATGCTCTTTATGTGTGTATTGCGTCTCTGTTCTCTTTTTTTGCATTTTCCATGCACACGTATAATCTAACGCTGTTTGCACTCATAGTCAGAATGTCTATTAAAAAAAAAACAACAAACCCAAACAACTGCCAACAACCAAACAAAAACCTTGTTTATCAGGATCTTTTGACTAGTGTAATGCTTGCTTAGGATATTGAATCTCTGGGACAGGATGGTTGGTCCAGTCCAGAGGGTGATAGGACTCTTTGTTGCAGAAGTCCTTGCAGAGACATCCAGCTGGGCTGGAACGGGACTCCTCGAACCACTGATCTGCTCAGTTCTTACATACAGTGAAACTGTGGTCCCTTATCACAACCTCAGCACATGCATGATTCATTTCTATTAATTGTATCAAACTGTACAAACCAGCTCTAAAGTATCTTATCTATTTGGAAAAGTTTGTCTTATGTGAACATTTTGCATCAGCAAGAGCAGTTTCTACTGAATATTTACAGGATTCTTATTTATGTGAAATTTTCATCAGTTTTACAGCAGGAACAGCCTGTGTCAGTCTCTGGCCACATTTTCTATCCAGGGGGTTAATCAACACATTGGACACACAAATAGTACCTGGCAGTGGGTTTAGGTGCAGCAGAAAATGCCTGAGGAATCTTCGGGATTGTCTGAATCTCATAATGTTGAGGGTGAATACTTTTTCTCAGACCAATTTGTTGCTCTTCTGTGCAGAAAAAGTGGGGAGCTCCTAGATCATCTAGGGAATTAATCATTAAGGGCCTTGGGTGTACAGAAAGGCACAGCCCTGATAACTTACTACACCACAACTGTAGTTTAGATTCTGTAGGTTTTGTAACATGACTGTCCAGTAAAAAAAAGATGACTTCTTCAGTGTAAACAGTTTAAAACTTGAAACCTGATTGAACAGCAAAGTTTCCACAACCCTTCTTCCCCCCCAAAAAAAAAACCAAACAAAACCCCATAAACCCAAAAAACCGAAAAACCAAACCAAACAAAAAAAAACCCAATCCAAACCACCTTTCTGTATAACATAAAAGAAACTATTTGTGATTTTATACTGTATCAGAGAAGATTAATAGTGATGAGATGCATCTCTTCCACTACTAATAACTACACAAGAGGAAGAGGAAGTATTTATACATATGTCTTCTCCTTCTGGACATATATAATTTGAGCAAGGAACAGAGATGCTTGGCTACAAATCCCATTAAGAATAAGCTTCTGAAAGCCTCAAATAAACTTCAAGGATACTAGTATATATATGCATTTATTCATCTGAGGTAACTAAAATAGGTGTGCACAGAAATAAATAAATTAATAAGTTGAAAGAGTATCAAAGGCTACAAATTCCAATACCTTTTATACTTGTAGGCTGACTTACATTGATGATATAAGCAGCTTTATTTCCTACTTTGTAGCTCTTTTAAATCATAGTATGCTGTAAATGCATATTTAAGGGACTCAGAAGCAAAATCTCAAAAGAACTCAAGTATGTTGAAATAAAAGGTGGAAATGTGCCTGATCCCCAAATTCCATTTGAGTTCAGAAAGATACCCATGAAAATTGTTCACAGTTTTGAGCTATGGAGTCAGGGCCTGAGATGTAAATTGTGACCTCTGTGCAACTGTGAGCTCTGATTTGGTGACTGCGTTAAAATAAGTGTATAAAGTTGCTTGCAAGAACCAGCATACTGTTTCTTTCTACATGCTCTACTGGAAAGTTCATAACATTTTTGTCAATGATCTCCATCCCATGAGTTTTCCTTCCAGTGTAAATTTAAGAACATGTTCAATACAAAACACATGAATATGCTGTTCTAGCTGAATAAGCTGCACTTTCAACATAAATTATTTGAGTTATTGAATGCAGGGAGTCAAATTTATCCATGGTGTGATAATTTTGGTTATACATGAATATTACCATATGCTTTGTCATATGTGTTTATCTAGTCATTTAGTACAATATTATTCCATTGTATATGTTACATTGGAGAAAACCCCAAGTGTTCAGAGATCATCAAATTTACAGAGGACAGAATAACAAAATACAAACATAGTTCTCTACTGTAAAGTGCTAAAGCTGCAACGGGCGGGGGGTGGGGGATCATGTTTTCATCAAAGCAATAAGAGCCTCATGAGGATCTAACATCCAGCTATCACTTTCATCCACCTTTGTCTTTAATTTTGAATTTATTAGACTTCTTTCCAAGCATTTTTTATTTTTCGCTCTTTTTTTTTAATTCCAATGTAATTTTTTTGATTTGTCATTTTTACAAAGATGTACACTGATATATGATTATAACCCCCTCTACATATTTAATAAATATATTTAATATTGATCACTATACCTGGGTGTCTCTCACACTGATTACAACATATATGACAGAAGCTGAAGCACTGCATAAGGACAGACTAAAAAATATTGTTGTGGGAGGTAAGATGATGATTCTGTGAGCATAATAAACAATATTTTATCCCAGATGCACTCATACATCTGTTATGTGATCAAGTTGGACATCTTTCTAGTTTGTTCATTCAGAATTATTAGGCAGGTAGGAGTGAGCATTTTTATTGCTCACAAAGATAATTTTGTTCACTGGATTTTGCTTTTTTTCCCCTGCCTATGCATAGAATGAAAATAGGGTAGAACATTCTTTGAATGTTCTTATTTGTCACCCTTACACAGCAGCCTGCATGATTCTTCCCATGTCTTTAAAAACAAAGACTTCATGTGCTACTGCTATCAAAAGCTTTTAGTCTGTTCATCTGTCCAGTTCAGATCAGCTCAGATCCAGGTCAGATTTCCTGTTTATGTTTGTTACCATATTGTTTTTACCTGTCTCCCTGGTAATATCTATTAATCATTTACAAGTTGAATCAAAAGGTCTAATATTCTTATCCTTTATAGGTGGATGATTTTTTTTCCTTCCCTTATATGTTTAGTTGTAATCTTATACTAATCCCCCACCCAGTCTCAGAATTATGCTCTGCATCTGAGGGAAGACAGTGTGAAATATGAGTTGCTTGATTATTTAGCATCTCTCTGAAAGTCTTTTCCTGCTAAACCCTGACCAAATGCCCAATTGCATGAGTATTTGGAGATATGTTCTAGAATCCTTACACTGAATAGCATCTTACTCATCAAGATGTCCCGCTCAATGCAAGTAAAGTACGCATAGAGAATATATCCAGTGACTACGAATAAGGGAGATAGAATATGGTCTCAGTACAATGTTCTGCCAGTCATCAGAGAAAATATTTGATAAGTATTTATTTGAATAGCTAAAAACTGAAAATAATGAAAATTATTTACATTTGCAGATGGATTTGCAGTTGTCTGTAGAACTGATTTGTATTTTATTATTATCAATTCATGAATAGATGAGATCTTTCACTGTTCATTCATATAACTATCCTATCAAAATTATTGGTCTTCTACCTGTTTTACATTAATACAGGCCAAGTGATTTAAATGCTAAATTAGCCAGTTATGTCTAAGTGGCTGCTATCATCAGTGTAGTGAGACATATGTGATACAATGATTGCAATACTGATTAAAAACTTTGACAAATGTGGTACTTACTATGATGAGAGAGGTAAGTATAATTTCTGAGAAAATCCTGCAGTCTTCAAGTTGAGATTTTAGAAAAAAGCTATTCATCATCTAAATTCAACATAAGCTTTCAAATCAGAATATATGATAGATTTTAGTTCTGCATAAATTTTGCTTTCACCTCCTTCAAAGAGGTGTATGTCATACTCTGTCCTCACACAGGCAAAATTACCACTGAGTTCGTTGGGAATTTGTGCCGATGAAGAGCTTTAGATTTCTGTCTACTGACGATTTAGGTTTATTATAGTAGTTTAAACTGCAAGATAATTGTAAGGCATAGTTTTATTTCTGTCACAGTACATCCAGCAATGTTTTACAAAGCTGTAATAACCAGTCGATTCCCTGCCCTCATAAACTTCTCTTTCTTGTCCCTCCTCCTAAACAAATGAACAAAACTGCAAACCCAAAATACCTAGTGTACCCCTCTCCTTACAAGAAGAATCTAAACAAAAACTTCATTATAGTTTCTGGATTTGACTGGCTTATGTGCTCATTTGTAAAACGTACTGCTGGCAGTCTTAATTTTCAAGCCATTATCAGTTCTGCACAGCCCAGCATGTTGAAAAATACTAAGCACTTGTAAAAAGATCCTCTTTCTTCTTAAGGAGGAATCATAATTATACATTCTTACAATGTAAAGGCTTGTGCAACCACTCCATCCCTGGTCTAACATTGATAGAGTGTGTTTAATAAATCAGGTTTATGGCTCATTCTGAAATGGCAATACTTGGGCTGTGTTATATTTTCAGCTATATCTGTATTGAGCAGACTTCTGTTCTGTACCGCAGTGTTTGCCAGTTTTGAGATATAAATAAGGGGGTAGATAACAATGGCACTTAAACCATGTGTTTTAGAATGTGTTTGCATCACAGCATTTAAATCACCAGTCTCTGGCAAGATGCCTCACAGCAGTATGTTGTCTTCTGCTATCTTATATGTGTAAGACTAATAATTCTGCAATAAACTGCTCACAATTATGTTTAGTGCTATGAAGCAAGTTTAGATAAAGGGCAAATGTGTTACATAACTTCAGTTACTCCAAAAACTACTTACAAAGCAAAGAAGATGCAGTTGTGGCACAGTCCCAGAATTACGCTTCTAGCATCCATGGCAGTGAAAACAAATTGGGGATTGATTTTGGGATCAAGCTGAAGTATAGCTGTCCTTAAAGTTGTGACCTGTCATTGGTGAGTAAGCTAAAGACTAAGAAAAGTGTAAATTCTGTGAACATTTGCAAGGCAGACTATGAGAGAGACTGCATAATGCCTTTCACTCATGGGGACCTTGTGGTTATCCTTTTTACTAAACAGACTCATCAGGGACTAAGAAATAAACTGTACCAGGTAAAACACAAAATACCCCCAGATTACTTGCTTTTTCTAAAACTTTAGGGGTTTTTACATTCTCTTGGAGCAACACAGAAGCACACTGTGTAGTCATTTATTAACCACTAGTTCAGATACCTAATTTTAGGCACATAACTCTAGTTTTGTTTGCCTGAAGTCAAGTGTATTTACAAAATCTGCAACAGCAAACTACAGTTCCTCCTCATTCTGCACAAAACCTAGAATAGGGGGTATTAATCCCAGCGGCAAATACACAAGCTATGACTGTTCATGAGGCCAATCTGATGATGAACATGCTATCAAAGTTGAAATAGTGTCTTCTATGAAAGTGCTCTCCACGCCGCTGTGCCAATATGTCTCAGTTCTGACACTACTCAGTGATGGAGCATTGAAATTCCTCTTACTCAGTGTTTAAATCCAGTCCGATAAGACAAACAGTAGGAATTTTAGCAAGCTTTTATGTTGCTACAGAATTTTACTGCTCATAGCTCACTGACTACACAGAGGCTGCCAAGCACTAGCAGTGTTTAAAGTTGCCCTGATACATTTTTAAATAAAATACTCTTATCGTCATAAGCAGAAAACAGGATGTACAGAAGGTAGAATCCAAGTGTTGAGTATTAAACAGTGTTTTGTCACCTCACAAGAAAATGTCAGCAGCAGTGATTTTTTTGGATTAAAAATCTTTTCAACAAGAACAATCTTGGTGATGCCCACTAAGGACTTACAGATTGTGCACATTATTTAGACACTTCTTTGCTACCTGCAATTGTCTGTTTCAAATGGTAGGTGATTTAGAGTGTTCCGATCCCTTCCTATTCCTTTTCAATTTATTTCCCCAGAGAGAATGGGTTAGGCACAGCAGCTGGCTGTCACTGTGACTTGCTTTTTACTCAGCTGTGCAGCTGAGCTGAATGAGGAACAAGGAGAAAAAGTCTGCAAAGTTGTCCAAAGTCACTCAGTGCCCTGGCTGAAACTGGAACATGAAATCATCTTGACTCCCAGCCTAAATGCTGTAAGAGTTGTTTGCTTTTAATTAAGTACTATGTATTTTGAAAACTTTCTTGCTATCCTGTTACATTTTGCTTAAGCAATTCCTTGGGGAAAAAAAAGTAAAATTGGCGGTAGTTGTGAGTTAAAAAAAAAAAAAAAAGACCCCTCCCCCCAAGAAAGACCCCATACTGTAGGATAGATACTCTTATTTACACCAATTTCTATATTTTTGTATACATGACTGCTTCTTGTTTCAATTCAATATTCAAGATGTGTGAATTCACTGCAAAACGGTAAAGTGGGTCCAACATGGGGATGAAGGCATAGAATAGGGGACAGAATGGAGTATGTTTTTTAAATGATCTTATCTTGACTAGTAATCTATTTTTATATATTTCAATTTATGCAAACAAAATAATATTATTTTTAAAAATTCCAGTCATATGTCTAATGAAAACTTACGTCTAAATAAGGACAAATTGCTCCATTCTACTTGGCCCCAAGTGATATGCTGATATTTCTTTACAATGAGTCAAAGTGTAGGGTTATTTCACCTCTTGCTTTACTCTTCTGGAACTACATATACTAGCTACTGTGTCTTGGATGTTATTTGCATGATTTGCACTCTCTCCTTAAGATTTTGTTTGTTTGTTTATTTGTTTGTTTTAAATAAAAACTGTTTAGTTTTAGAAATATATGTGTTATCTTCTGCAAGTGAGATAGTGCTATTCAGAGACATTTAAATGAGTTATACATTAGCTAGTTTGATAATGATATATGCCACAGCTGAGTTGGTGCAATGCTTTATTTCAACTGAGTAATCAGTAATCTTGTTGAGAAACCAGGTAACTGGCTTGGGATAAGTAATAATCTGAACTAGTGCTTCCACAGCTGCTGTGTTATTTCATGTAGGGATAACCGAATGTTTGCAGCTAGTTTATGTCTTGTCAGTGTACCCATGGAATTTTGTATGATTAATGAGAAGTAGTGGTAGTACTCACACTATCAGGACCCACAGAAAGGAAAAGAACATGTTTAGAAGTTAGGAGGGGAAAATAAGGAACATGTTGGTAATGGAGCAAATATATGGCTGGGGAACTAAAACTAAAGATATGATTGTGAGAAATTATTGAAGTAGTATAGAGTCTGTAAAGGTAGATTATGTGAAGGCTCTACACAGAAAGTCATTCAACTTGTAAAGACACAAGATTTGTTTTAGGAAAGACTCAAATCCTGCAGAAGTATATGCAGGCTTAGGCAAAAGAAAACCAGAGAAAGAACAAAACACTTGAGCTTTCTGGTGTAGTGTCTGTAGTGTAAGAGTGAATACAGTAGACTGGGAAAAAGTAATAGTACAATCACTGGGTAAGGTGAAACTTTCATCTCATGTCTTAGTGTTGCAACTATCAGGTTTCTTAACATCATAAGAAAATCCAGATTGGAGGAGGTCTCAGAAGGCTGTCTTCTTGACGACCTCCTCATTAATATGGGAAGGCTCACCTGAAGCCAAGTCTTCCCCAGATTGAATAAATCCCACTCTCTCAGCCTTTCCTCACAGGGCAGAGAGCTATACCTCCTGCCATCTCATTGCCTCTGCTGAATTGCCAATTTGCTGCAGCCTTTCCCATACAGTGGGTCCAGAGCTGGATGAAGTATTCCAGACTTGGTCTAATGCTGAGTACAAGGGCATAATCTTCCAGGAATGTTTTTCCTTATACAGCACAGGATGCACTGGCTGCCTTTGCTGCCATGGTACACCGTGGACTTATGCTCCTTCCTGCTGTCAGCCAACACCCCCAACTTTGTGGCAAGGGCTTGTTTTTTCCTCAGGTGTGGGCAGTTACATTTCTCTTTGTTAAATTTCATAAGATTCCTGTTGGCCTGTTCCTCTGGGTCACCCTGGTTGGCAGCCCTGCCTTGAGTGGTACTAAATGTTCCCCTCAGTTTGGTGCCATCTACAGAACTGATGAGAGTGCTTCCCTCTGGTTATTGATAATGATGTCAAACAAGATGTGACCTATGACAGATCCTTGTGTTATTCTGAATGTTACCTACCTTAAAGCAGAGTATGACCCACTAACCATCATCTTCTGTGCCGGAACATGCAAACAGTATCTACATGCATAATGGCATATCCAAAATGAAGACTTTTATCTTGAAAAAAGAACCAAAAAAATCAGTAAAAAAATAAAATACTTCAGTATCCCTACTGCAACTAACATAGCTAAACCCAAAAATTTAATAATGTGAGAAAATGTTCAGATTAATTAATACAAAAGCACTGAGCAAAGCAATGAAAAAGGATTACTAACCTTTTGCCAGCTATTGAGGACATTCTACATGATTTACCAGATTAAATTGCTGACTCTATGCATTTTTACATTGCAGTGTCATTGGAACAGCCTGGCAATGGTTCACATGCCTCTTGGCAAATATTGTTGAGTGCAAATGACTTTGCGTGTGAACAGAGCCTGCAAGTCATTACTGATATAACATTAACTAGGCTTTGAAGTACAAGAATCTTGATTATAACAGATGATACACTTACTTAAAGAAATTAAAGGATAGACAATTCATAACAATGGTATGGAGATGCAATTGTATTTTCAGAAAGCATTTTAGGTCAAACCGAACCTGGAAAGACCTTCTGCCTCCTTCAGATATCTTTTGATTCTGAAAAACACTCTTAAGGTACTGAGAGCCAGAAAGCCACTGAAGACATATCCAGGCCATAGGATATGAGAGGAGGCCAGCAATTCACTTTACAAAAATCAATCAAAAGCCTGAGAATATTCAAGTGACACAAAAAGGATGTGTCGTGGTTTAAGCCCAGCCAGTAACTCAGAACGACGCAGTTGCTCTCTCCCTCCCCCCATTCTTCCTTCCCCCACTCCTGAAGGGATGGGGAGGAGAATCAAAAGAATATAACTCCACGGACTGAGATTATGTCCTGGGTTCAGCAGTAGCAGTAATTTTTCTCCTTCTTAGTAGCTGATGCAGTGCTGTGTTTTTGATATTTTGGTCTGGGAACAGCGGTGATAACACCAACGTTTGTAGCTAGTACTTAGAATGTTTAGACTGAGCAAGAACATTCTGAGCCTCATGCTCTGCCAGGGAGGAGGGGAAGCCAGGTGGAAGTGGAGACAGAGCACCTGATCCAAACTAGCCAAAGAGGTATTCCATACCACAGCACGTCATGCCCAGGATGTAACGGGCAGTTACCCA
>WYDI02029736.1:21211-34980 GCA_009867235.2 Psittacus erithacus
CATTATTATTATTGGTGGTAGTAGTAGTGATTTGTGTTATACCTTAGTTACTGGACTGTTCTTATCTCAACCTGTGGGAGTTCTATTCTTTCAATTCTGTTCCCCATCCCTCCCGGAGCCGAGGGAGGAGGAGGGGGGGCAGTGAGTGGGCTGCGTGGCAGGCCTTAAACCACGACAGTCCAGTAACTAAGGTATAACACAAACCACTGCTGCTACCACTAATAATAATAATGAGAAGGGAAATAACAAGGGAAGAGAATACAACCGCTCACCAGCAGCCAACAGATACCCAGCCCGACCGAGCAGTGATCTAACCCTTCTGGGTGACTCCCAGTTTACATCCTGGGCATGACATGCTGTGGTATGGAATACCTCTTTGGTCAGTTTGGGTCAGGTGTCCTGTCTCTGCTTCCTCCCAGCTTCCCCTCCTCCCTGACGGAGCATGAGGCTCAGAAAGTCCTTGGTCAGAGTAAACATTACTGAGCAGCAATTAAAAACATCAGTGTTATCAGCGCTGTTCCCAGGCTGAAAGTCAAAAAACACAGCACTGCACCAGCTACTAAGAAGGAGAAAAATTACTGCAATAGCTGAACCCAGGACAGGATGCTGCATGGGAATAACTGGAAATTGGGAACCAATATTTAATGAAGTAATTAAATACATAGGTTAATCATCGATCCTGAAGAACTATAATTCAGTGCAGTAGCCTAAAATGTAATAATACTATACTGCTTTTTAAGGACCTTGAAGAGCAACATTTAGAAAATACAGATTAAAGCATTTTCTACATGCAAACAAGGACAGGCAACATTCAGGAAAATAGCTCCTGGTTGCAGTCTTCAAAATGGAATAATTCTACTTTCCTCGCCTTTGGGCACAGGATATTTGTGCAGGTGGATCACCAGTCATTAAAAAACATCATGAAGAAACCACAGCCAAGAGCACCAAGTGTGCGCAATAGGTGCTACTGGGACTTGAGTGCTATGATGTTAGAATAAACTGCTACTCTGGAAAGCTACTCATGTTTTAAGGATGGTGTGCAATGCAAACTCTCCTGAACATAGCAGAAGTGGCAGGACTCTGTCATTACTAAAGAAAAAAAAAAATTAAAAAAAAATAAAAAAAAAGGATCAACTAAGAAATATTAGGAATTAAAAATGAAACAAAAGAAAACAATAAGTAATTATGCCAGTGCATAAATTTGTGCTGTCACTTAAACATTGCTCTTACTTCAGGTCAAACTGTCTCAAGAAGATGAAGCATTAGAGGAATTAGAAATTATCCGGGGTAAGCTGCAAGAGATAAGAATCATAGAAAACCAAATAAGATTTTAAACTTAAAAAAAAAAAAAAGTGCTCCAGATAAAATCACGGATGACATGCAGATGCAAGTAGGTAATTATCCCTTTTCTTAGAAAAAATAAGGGGAGTGAATTGTATTACCAAATATCAGTTGGTAAGGAAAATTAGTAGGTTTTTTTCACATTATGCCGTTACTTTGTAGAACTTATTCCTACATGTTTTGGATAACAAATAGATCAAGAACTTGAATTAAAGAAACATCTTTTCACTGAAAGTAAATTCTCAGTTACTGCATTCTGGAACTTTTAGTCCAGGATGGGCTTATTTTCATATTCTTACCATGTCTGATATTTTTTCCCTTCAGCTGTTGCTACTAATCACTTTCAGCCACTTTGGATGCAACTGGCTTTTCTTACCATATGCACATTGACTATAATACCTGAGTACTCCAAAACAGACACAAGAGATAGTGCATTTATTTCTATTTTAGAGTTGATTAAACTGAAATAAACAAATGCTGTAAGCACTTATCCCTACAGTCATAGGAAAAATAAGCTAGTGTGTAAGCAGCATAGGTGGGACCTCAGCTGGTCAGAAGCTTGACCTGAAACTGCTTCTAAATAATCATTACAAAAGATATAAGTTTTCTAATCTTTAAAACTTAACAAAACATAAAGATATAAACTAGTATGACAGTGCTATCAAAAAAATAGAGACAATTCCAATGTGTAGAATGACATGAACTTCATTTCAAAGTAAGCTTTATCAGAACGCATGGTATTGTGGGTTTTTTTCTAATTTTCATCTTTACAGGTACTGATTGACTGAAAAAAAATCACTCTGACTGTAATATTTACATGTTTCTAAACCAAGGATAGCTACATAAACAAGAAAAGGATGCAGAAACTCTTTTTACATAATTATTGTTACTAGGGAGAGTGCTCCACTGAGATTCCTCACTAAGCTTGTTTGTCTCACTCTGCCTGGGATTTTCAAAGTGACAGCTCAGTGACGTAGAGGAAACTGAGAGTGATGCAGGTTTCTCTGTTTTTCCATCATCTTTAATTCTGTAACTGTGGAATCTCTAAACAATAGGTCAAATCCTCAGAGTGTATTAAGTAGTTTTGAGTTTTTTGAAACATATGGAGCTACAGCAATTTCACAGCCCAAGGTTGGTAGTCTGTTAGTGTCTAAAGAGAACTAAAAAATCTCAGTGGACTCAGAACCAGTCAATTACCTGATTTAAGATATGATCTGATTCCTGCTAAATTCATTCTCAGGTTTATGACTGTCTTGAGGAAAGTTAGAATCAGTCTCAAAAAAAATATTCATCAATTTTCTTTTTCCTCATTTTCTTACCTTCAATGTTTCAGATTTTGCTCTTGATCCTTTTTTTCTCTCTCCGTCTTTCTGTTTTTAAACTATTCCTTTCTGCCTTTCACCCACTTATATATATGTATATGTATGTACAGTGTGGGAAAGTGTATAAAACAGTCTTCATATTTTAAACCTGGATTTGTTAGCCCTCCAGTTAGTGTGTGACTTTATAGTATTATGACTTATTATTATGACAAATTATTTCCCATTTGACCCCTCATCCAAGTCCAGCACAGTTTCTATGGAAGATAACAACCACACAGAACATTCAGCATGTTTCATGCTTTGTCTTGCTTGGTGCTTATCTTTTAATTTCACTGATTTTTCTGAATAGTTAAGTTGTAACATGTATTGCAAAAATAACAATGCAGAAGTGTCTGTGGAGAAAGAAAACTATTAATTAGTATGGAAACAGGGAGTACAGTGCCTTGAAAAAAACATGAAATAACTCAAATCCTCAAAAGCTTTTGAACCAAACAACCTCGTGCTGTGCTGATTGTCTTCATTCCCAATAAAAGCCAAATTTCCTAAATAATTTTCTGCATTTGTCATAGTATCTCAAGAAGAGGTACTTTCTCACAGGTGCAAATGGTTTAAAGTGTGCGTCACTTGACCCATTTCTTAAATTCAGTTCCTCTTTCTGACTTGCTTCAGGTTTCTTTGATTAAATATAGCTTGGTTGGCCACCCTTCATATTGACGTTAAATTTCAGCACTAATGTTATATGCTGTAACACCCTTGATAAGACATATAAAAGTCTAACTTTAATGGTCTTTCTTATTCCCAAATGAATCATGAGACCTATAAACTTAACATACTCAGAGATGAGATGAGATGAGATACATGATATAAATTTTCCAAAATACTGTAACATGAGGAGCTGATCACTGTATGAAAGTATCCCAGAAACCTTTGGAATCTTCTTTTTCTTTTCGAAATCGACTGTTTATTTAACAGTTGTTGGTATCTATACAGAAATTGCAAATATCAAAGGGTTTTTAATCGTACAAAATGTCTTCCCATTTAATTCTGACCATATAAGGTTATCTTAACGCCTTAGAAGGAGGTTACAACTGGACTACAGATGTTTTTCTTAATATCTTTATATTTTCAGTAATAACTCTTTCTTAAAAATAAGTTTTATGTTATATCCAAGAATTCTATCTGTAGAAAAAATCAGAGAAAATAGGTAATTTTCCTCTTGTTTCTAGATCAGTGGCATAAGCCTCCTCCCTCCCCCCCCCGCCTTTTTTTCCCCCCAAACAAAACATTTTGTTTGTGATGTTCTCCTGGAGCCAGAATAGCATTAGAATGTCAAACAACGATTTTTTTTTTTTCAAGGTTCAAAAAATGAATTAAAATAATTTAGTGTGTAAAGTACCCTCAGCTAATGGAGAGGTCTTGGTGTCAGTGAAGAGTGCTGATGTTCTGACATTAAAATGTATGATGACCATTCATACCACTACACCTCCATCATAAAAGATTTTTCATGTTCTTTTATTGCATTCTACACCACTATGATATTTCAGGTATTTAAATCTAAAAACTGATAAAAAGGATGGTTTCTTGCTGTCAATATTGAAATACATAGACAGCACAGAAGACATATAATAAAAATTTAAATAAATGAAACTATGCCAGTTGTAAGTAAAAGCCAACAAGTATATTTAACTTAATCTAATAAGCATCTCCTGCATAACTGGGGCAGAGGCCAGGAAGGAAAACTAGTCTAAACTATTTAATTACTGAAGAACAGATAAATACTAGGTGTTCTCTAACAGCTACCAGATACTTCATAGGACATGGTATTTCCCATGCTTCAGTTTGAAACACCTTGCCCCTTACTACTGAAGAAAAAAGGAGATTTTTTTCCTCCTGATCTTCTGACTCTATAGCCCATAGCAGTTATAACAGTGAAAAGAAAGTATCAGACAAAAGAAGAAATATCTCCTAGGCTTTTAATAACTCATAATATTTCAAATGGAAGTAGGAAAAGTCCTAAATCCCAGATTCTGCAACAGATTTGTTACTATCTTCTGTTAAACAAGTTGGGAGCTGCTACTGACGGTTTCCTTTCTAGTAAAGTCTCCTCTGGTTGAATACCTTTAATTTAGGAAATGGCAATTCTCTTATTTGGATTTTTAATTTCTTGTTAAATAATTATATACTTTGGTGTTTGAAAACATTTACCTCACTTTGGGAGACTACAGAGCCTTTGGGCACAGACACAGACTGTCATATTCCTATTTTACTTTCCAATTTCACTAACACAGAAGTTGCAGGAGCCATGAGTAAGAGCTACTATGTGATACGTGGAGAATTACAGGGATGAAGACATCAAAAGAGTCAAAAGTGAGGAAATTCTTTATGTGGTCTTTCCATACTAGAGACAGAGAGCAAACTTAATGCAGCAGGGTAAAGCAAAAGAAAAAAGTGGTCAAAATTACAAGCCTATGGCTACAATTACTAAATTGATTAATTTTGCATTTGCATGGTTTTTTTCCCCCCTGTATCATTTCATTGATTAATTGTAATTTTAATTTTGTGTGTAGTAAAAGAAACAGTTACAGCATAATTGCAACCAACTCCCATTAAGTCATTTTAACAATATTTTGTAACTCCAGCAGTTGAAGATCTCCTTTGTAAGAAGAATGACTGTTGCGCTGTTGGTATTACAGAGAAGAGATTCAGAGCAGCCCTGTGGAGAAGGACTTGGGAGTATTGGTCAATGAGAAACTTAACACGAGCCAGCTTCAGTGTGCGCTCGCAGCCCAGAAAGCCAACTGTATCCTGGGCTGCATCAAAAGAAGTGTGACCAGCAGGTCGAAGGAGGTGATCCTGCCCCTCTATTCTGCTCTTGTGAGACCTCACTTAGAGTATTGTGTGTATTTCTGGTGTCCTCAACATAAAAAGGACATGGAACTGTTGGAACAAGTCCAGAGGAGGGCCACGAGGATGATCGGGTACTGGAGCACCTCCCGTATGAAGATAGGCTGAGAAAGTTGGGGCAGTTCAGCCTGGAGGCTGTGTGGAGACCTCATAGCAGCCTTGCAGTATCTGAAGGGGGCCTATAAGGATGCTGGGGAGGGACTTTTCATTAGGGACTGTCGTGATAGTACAAGGCATAGCAGGTTCAAACTTAATCAGGGGAAGTTTAGATTGGAGATAAGGAAGAAGTTCTTTACTGTAATGGTGGTCAGGCACTGGCACAGATTGCCCAGGGAAGTTGTGAATGCTCCATCCCTGGTGGTGTTCAGGGCCAGGTTGGACAGAGCCTTGGGTGACATGGTTTAGCGTGAGGTGTCCCTGCCCATGGCAGGGGGATTGGAACTCGATGATCTTAAGGTCCTTTCCAACCCTAACTATTCTATGACTCTATGATTCCATGATTCCATGAAATGAGATTTTTGCAGATTCTCCAGCAATTCTTAATGCTTCAGGAATATTTGTGATTTTTATTTTTGTACACTGGAGAGGACAAGAAAACGTTTTCTCACTGACTGGAATGATGAAATGAATTTAAGCAAATCAGGATTAAGTATGTCTTATTATAATGTTAATTTCAAAGTCAGATTAATTATAATACTTTAGATTTTTTGAGTTATCTTTGTTTAGAAACAGCCTCTTCATTATCAGACTGTCACCAACGCAAATTTTCTTTGAAGATATGTCTGATTTTTTTTGTCCCCCTATTTCTAGCAGCCAGATTTGCAGGGTGGAGGAGAAGAAAGAGTATATATAACAATGACTGCAACAGCAAGAAATTGTTATCAATGGAGAAAGCATAATTTGAAGAAGATGTACAGCTTCTTTTTGGGCAACACATATTCAAAATAATTTTGGGGAAATCCAGCATGCTTTTTTTTTTTTTTTTTTTTTTTTAATAAACTAAATAAGCTGTGGGCTTTTGATTTGTTTGTTTGTTTTTCTTGAGCAGGCATCCAGTATTCTGGGGCTTACAGGTTATTTCCATTGCTAAGAAAAATTACTGATAGAACGTATTTATTTTGGGTTCAGTCCTATTGGTTTTCATGAAGAATTCAAAGTGGCTTTATCACACCAGAGTTAAAAATTTGCATCTTCTCATTTTTCTAACCAGCTCTTTCAGTTAGTACAAGAACTAGTCCACAATTGTTTTGGCTCCCCTAAATCTTTAATTTCTCTTGACGTTACCTTTTGCTTCCTTTGTTATACAAACACACACTATTGCATGGGTAGAATACAAGTAATATAGCTCCCACATATTTTATACAGCTCCAGGAAACTTATTCTGAATTTGTTCTCAGATGTTTTATTGAACTCTTGTTTAGTATAGTGACTAATTTTTTCAGTCACTTTCCACCTCTATGTTGTTTTAAATGCTTCCTCCATTTACCCAGGCTGACAAGTGGATCCACTGATATTGATGAGATAACGCATTGACTATTTAACAAAGGCAAGAGGACAGGCAGCTTTCAGCCTTCTCAGATTCTACTACTATAAAAAGTAGCATGTAGGCAGTGGGGCTATGCTCATTAGTACTGCTCAAGGAAGTACAGTATGTGTGCTTGTCAGGACAGAAGGATAGAGCCTTGGGCTCCTTCCTTGTCATTGACGTTTGGAGTGGGTATCTTGCAGTTGTATGCAGGGAACAATCCTTCTTCAGTGAAACATGGTACAAACATAATTGAAATGTGTGAAGAAGAGAAACAGAAAGGGAATAATTACTGTCTTCTAACATTTGTTCATGAGCAAAGCAAATCTGCCTTCCAGCTTTTTGCATCTGAGAAGTCAGGAAGGATCTTTGGCCATACTGTAGCTACAGTTATTTGCATAAAAGATTAATGTGATTCTTCCACAGCTGAAAAGCACAATTAATGCTGATAAACAACATTAAAATTACATATGCTGGTGTTGCTATTTATCTTATTTGAAAAGTAACATTTTAAGTCAATAAAGTATCATAGTATATCCACAGTCTGAAGTTGTTCTGCAGATGAGTGGACAACTCCAAGCTTATATGTTAAAACAGAGGTATGGATATAAATTCTGAGTGTTCAGAGCTCAGGGTCATTGCTTTCTGGAGTCTGAGGTGGTGTATCTATGCTGTTTTCTATTGGGTGTCCATGGTAATGTTTTGGCACTGGCGAGAGTTCAAGAGTGGCCTCTGTGAGAAGGGACCAGGGGCTGACCATGCTGGATATAGCCAGTTCCAATCATACCTGCAACAGATATACCACAGGACAAAACCAAGCCAATAAGCAAAAAACCGTCATTGAGCAATCATAGAATGGTGTGGGCTGGATTGGACCTTAAAGATCATATAGTTGCAATCCCCCCTGCCATGGTTAGACACACTCCATTAGACCAGGTTGCTCAAAGCCCCATCCAACTTGTCTTCGAACACTGCCAGGGATGGAGCAGCCACAGTTTCTCTGGGCAGCCTCTGTTGGTGCCTCACCACCCTCAGAATTTCTTCCTAATATCTAATCAAATTCTACTCTCTTTAAGTTGAAAACAATTCCCCTTGAACTATCCCTTCATGTCCTTGTGAAAAGTCCCTCTCCAGATTTCTTGTAGGCCCCTTTAGACACTGGAAGCTGCTCTAAGGTCTCCCCTGAGCCTTGTCTTCTCCAGGCTCAACAAGCCCAACTCTTTCAGCCTGTCTTCACAGAAGTAGTGCTCCAGCCCTTGAATCATCTCTATTGCCCTTCTCTGGACTCATTCAAGTAGGCCCACATCCCTCTTGTGTTGGAAGCCCCAGAGCTGGAAGCAGTACTGCAAGTGGGGTCTCATGAGAGCGGAGTAGAGGGGGAGAATTGCATAGGGCACTTAAGGGAAAACACTGTGCAGAACTGTGAGAGAGAGGAATGAGGAGGGAAAAGTATGAAAAACAGCCCTGCAAACACCAAGGTCAGAGTAGAAGTAGTTCTAGAGATGTTCCAGCTGCTAGAAATTCTCCTGCAACTTATGGAGGAGACCATGGTGGAGCAGTTATCTCCCTGAGATCACAGAAAGAACTATGCCAGAGGAGGCAGATATTTCCTGAGAGAAACTGCAGCTCATGGAGCAGGTTCTCCTGACAAGAACTGCGACTGGTGAAGAGCCCACTGAGGATCAGGTTTGTCTTGAACCACTTGAGCCTATGGAGTGACCTTGGGCAGGAGCAGTTCTTTAAGGGTGGCAGCCCATATGACAGACTCATGTTGGAGCAGGGGAAAAGTGTGAAGGGAAAGAAGCAGCAGAGTGGGACTGTCATGGATTGGTTCAGCCCTCTGTTCCTCATCCCCGTCGCACATTGCACTGCTTAAGATGTGGGAAGGTGGAGGAGTCAAGAAAAAAGGAGTGAAGTTGAGACTTGGCAAAAGGGTGGAGTGACAGGAAGGTGTTTTAGTTTTTGTACTTTATTTCTCAGTGTCCGAATATAATGGAGTGACAGGAAGGTGTTTTAGTTTTTGTACTTTATTTCTCAATGTCCGAATATATTTTAATTGACAAAGGATTATTTTTTCCCAAGTCAAGTCCATTTGGTTCATGGTAGTAATTGGTAAATTGACCTCCCTGTCTTTTTCTTGACCCACAAGCTTTTTCATCTTATTTTCTATGTCTGTCCTGTTGAGAAGGGGGTGAGAGAAAAGCTGGATGGGCATCTGACAGCCACAAAAGGTCAACAGACCTTGCTGAAAGCTAAATATCTAAGCCCTTTCTAGTCACTTTAGGCTTCATTTTGTAGTCAGTGGATAGAAATAGGCACATTTAGAAGGCACAGGAGTGACTAGCTCAGGCTTAGATATCAGTATTTTAGACATCTAGATTTCTATCCGTATTTCATTCTTTTAAGTTCTGGATACCAACTTTGATGTGCTGACAGAGAATATAAAGTCTTTAGACTTTAGACTTTACTATCTCTGTTTCTTGTAGTAATCATCAGCAAGAGAATAGTTGCTTCTCTTCCTTTTGCAATTAATTTTCAGACAATTTTTTTTTCCCACCTTGCCTTTATGTCAGAAAAAAATAGGCATCAAAATGGCCATGAGAGAGGTTTGGAGAAGCATTTATAAAATGTTAAGGATTATATTGTGCTATGTATCTCTTTTCTCTGTATGGGCATTACTCCACTCTCTTTATTGATCTCAATAACATCATCCTTTTCATCAGCATCCAAAGGAAAAAAGCATTTTTGACCCCTTTGGCAGAAATGTGAATTGTTTTATTCTTTTTGGCTGTTTATCAATGCTGTTATCATACAATAATTGACTGGTTACAAGAATTTAATTTCTCTGTGGTGTCTAATGCAATCTGTAAATTATATTACTAAGTCTTACTCATTGCATCTGACATACTTTGCATCTTGACTGTCTGGCCATACAGCCTCTCTTTTGAGATTTAGCTTGCCAGAAATGTAGCAGAGAGCAAAAGTGGCTTCCTGCCAATCAAATTATAGAACACTGAAAAGGTCAGAGTTACACAGTATATTACTGTCGTTTAGAGATTGTACTGGGTATTAAAATTCTCTGATGTCTCATTTCACTGACAAAGATTATAATGAGAACAGGAAACAGCACAGGATGGATCAGACTTTGTGGCAACAATTTTTATAAGGATGAGAAATAGAAAAAAAAAAGCCCAAACCAAACACCCAACCTAAACCCCAACCCCTTGTCGTTATATTTTGACTTCTAATACATGGGGTTCTTCAGTTAGGAAAATTCAAAGAAAAATTCCTTAGATCAGAACTGTCCAGGCAGCTCTGCGTTAAAGGGAGAATATAGTAATTCTGTCTCAGGAGTGGAATGGGAAATGAATTGTGAGAGAAAATGAACAAATTTAAATGGTAATTAAATTGCACCAGACATTTTCCTGCAGTAATTTACTGCGTGCTCCACAAATTCAAAGTAGATGTTCTAGCTATCACTTCAGGATAGAGTGAAATCAAAGCTCAAAACACCTCCCACACTGGATGGAATTCTTGGATGAATCACTAAGTAGCATCTATCAGCAAAGTTGGCATTCTTGGACTCTGGGATCCTTGGTGATATTAGTGTTTATTACTCTTTTACCATTTGGGGCTTGGTCCAAATGTTCTGTAGCTTGTGTCTCAGTTGTCATACACAAACAGTACCACAGCTTGACATTCTAACTCCAGAGTTCTTTCCCTTACTGAAAATGGCTACATGAAGGAATAGCTAAATTGCTTTTAATTTCATCTTTGTCATAAGTTTGCGTTTATGTTATGGGACAGTGTGAGTCTCCCATTGCTTTTCTGATATCTTTCCTCACAGCCATCTTTTTCTATAGTGAAAAGATTTATCTGCTTAGCTGGAGAAGGTAGTTTAGGGTTAAGATATGACCATAATAGTGAAAAAAAAAACAAAAAACAAAAAACAAAACATAAAAATATGGAGAGACAAAAATAAAGAGCAGAAACATAAAAATTTAAGATGACTTTTTACCAGGAAGGCCAAAAAGAAATTATGAACCCTGAGGAGTAAAATATCACCGCTTGTTTTCCTTGCAGAAAACATGTTTTTAAAAGGAAGCAGAGGTTGCATTGAGGTTTTTAATGAAACTTTTTTTGCTTACTTTCATTGTTGTATGATAAATCC
This sequence comes from Psittacus erithacus, assembly GCA_009867235.2. Classification (NCBI taxonomy): domain Eukaryota; kingdom Metazoa; phylum Chordata; class Aves; order Psittaciformes; family Psittacidae; genus Psittacus; species Psittacus erithacus. The sequence continues at coordinate 32,475 of WYDI02029736.1, forward strand.
TGCAGAAATACAATTCTACAATATCATTCTTCATCTGGTGGCTCACTGTGTTGTGAATAAATTTTACTGGTGTCTTCATATTAGCAAAAATGCAGCAATAGGAACCAACATAAGATTGTCCCTAGTTCAGCCAATGTGTAGTGAAAGCCGTAATAAAGTACAGGCAAGCACACATACTTCTAAGGATTGGCAGCAGAGATTAGGAGACTTATGTCCAATTTCTTTTTTTTTTTCTTTTTCTTGACTTAGCATGTATTTGTGTGGAATTCAGTTTCTATGACTGCAGTGGTTTTGGTAGCTTTTACCGGTGCTGCGGTGGCATGTATATTTATGTTGAGATGGCAGTCATGGATTTGCCTGTATTTAAAGCAGTTGATAACTGCCATGAAACTCTGTCCTGCTTCCTGTAGTATGTATGTTAATGGTAAAGTGTGGGCTTTCTTTACTGGCCCTAATAATTTAATAAGAAATACCACATCTTAAAGTATTAATAAAAATTATATTTCTCCCTCCTAATACCTGACACACACCCCCACCCCCACCCCCCATTTATGCCCTTCAAACCATTGATACCATTGAACTAGAACTGATACTTCCAGAATGATATTAAAAGAAATAAACTTTTAGTTGTGGGGTTTTTTTGGTTTGGTTTTTTTTGGGGTTGTTTTTTTTTTTTATTTTTGAGAATAACATCATATTTGACCTAATTTCTCTTTTGGAATCAATTTCATTACATTAATACAAAGTTTTGTTGAGAATTAAGACCAGATCCTTTAAGTTCACTATTTCAATAAATGATGTTATTACATTTCAAACTAACCTGACAAGTTCTAACAAGTTCCAATTTTTATAATCAATTTTCACTACACTAACAGCCTCACCATGCTAACAGTCATTGCCATTAAATGTGACATTACTTCCATCTCTGATTTAAAGTAATTTTAAAATTAATTTTATTCCATAGCAACTTAACTTTTCAATTTTTATTGCAAATATATTTAAATTAATGGCAATATATAAGCAAAGCATTTGCTACAGTGTAGTGTCTACTGCAAAATAATATTTCTTAAACTTTTCTGTTTCATTAATTTCCTCCCTTTCTGTTTTAAAAAGAAAATATTTCAACATACCCAAATTGCAGGTGTAGCCATACATTTAGTTTTTAGAACAGCTTGAGAAGGGACAGTATCATGCTGATTAAATATTAAAAACAGTGGTCAGTATTAGAAAATATTTTCCTCAGAGTAGTTTCAGTAATAAAAAGGAAATATAAAGCAAACTAAATAATCTCTTTTGTGACTCCTCTATACTATGATCCAAGCTTGTGCCACTATGTTCATAAACTATGACTTCTGAGTTTGTAGGGAATGTGTTGCATACAGTTGTCATTGTTTAACCCCAGGCAGCAACCAAACCACACACAGATACTGACTCACCTTCTCCTGGTGGGATGGGAGAGAGAATTGGAATGGTAAAAGTGAGAAAACCTGTGAGTTGAGACAAAGCCATCTTAACATGTGAAGCAAAAGCCTGTCGTGGTTTAAGCTCAGCCATAACTCAGAAAACCACACAGTCTCTCTCTCACTCCCTCCCTTCCTCCCCACCAGCTCCTAGGGGGATGGGAAGGAGAATTGAAAGAATGTAACTCCCACGGGTTGAGATAAGAACAGTCCAGTAACTAAGATATAACACAAATCACTGCTGCTGCCACCAATAATAACAATGAGAAGGGATATAACAAGGGAAGAGAATACAACCACTCACCACCCACCTATTGATACCCAGCTCGACCTGAGCAGTGATCTAACCCTTGTGGGTGACTGCCCTCAGTTTATATAGTGGGCATGACGTGCTGTGGTATGGAATACGCCTTTGGCCAGTTTGGATCAAGTGTCCTGTCTCTGCTTTCTCCCAGCTTCCCCTCCTCCCTGGCAGAGCATGAGGCTCAGAAAGTCCTTGGTCAGAGTAAACATTAGTGAGCAGCAACTAAAAGCATCGGTGTTATCAGCACTGTTCCCAGGCTGAAAGTCAAAAACACAGCACTGCCCCAGCTGCTAAGAAGGAGAAAAAAATGACTGCTGCTGCTGAACCCTGGGCAAAGCCCCAGACACAAGTAAAACAAAACAAGGAATTCATTCATCACTTCCCATGGGCAGACAGGTACGTGTTCATTCATCTCCAAGAAAGCAGAGCTCCATCATGTCTTCATCCTCAAGATTTTGGCCTCTTCAGGAAGCTGCTTAGTAACGTTCCATAGGATATAGCCCTAGGTGGCAGGGGGGCCCAAGGCTGTTGGTTGATATTCAAGGATCACCTGCTACAAGCTCAGGAGTGTTGCGTCCCAATTAGAAGGGAGTGCAGCAGGAGTGCCAGGAAACCTCCTTGGATGGATAAGGATCTGCTGAGGAAACTTTCAAGGAAAAAAGAGTCTTATAAAAGGTGGAAGCAAGGACAGGTGGCCTGGGAAGAATACAGGGATGTTGTCTGGGAAGCTAGGGACCAGGTT